>JAVJIF010034127.1:0-95134 GCA_038442645.1 Agave tequilana
AAATTTAGTAAGGTGGCCATTACGTCCATAATGTGTACAAGTGTACACATGAGCATACATGTGAGGAGTATGTCCGTGAGAAGCATGTGTATGCCATGGGGGGTGTGCATGAAAAGATGAAACTTGTTTCTTTCGAAACAAAGATTCCAAGCGTGTATGCCCTTCAACACATTGGCTCAAAGTGGAGCCCAAACAGTCTACACTCTTCTTTAATAAACAAATATCATCATTGATCCTAGAAGAAGAGATACATGCATTAGGTAGACTAGATGAAGAAGCTACACTAGCATGGCAAATATGTGCATCAATTTTATTTTGCAAACAACATTTTTCTTTAACACACATCCAAGTCATTTGAAATAGAAATAATTTTATTTTTCAAAGCAACATTTTCTTTTAAAATAAAATCAACTTTTGAAGACAAATTTTCATTTTTCTTCAAAATTGATTCACAATCATTTTTAGATTTTAAAAATTTATTTTCTTTAAGTGCAAGTTCTAATTGAGATCTCAATGAATCCCTTTCATTTTAGACCTCAACATTCTCTTGCAAAACATTGTTAAGTCTAGAATGCAAACTCTTATTTTCATTTTCAATTCCTAGACTTTTCTTTTCAAAATTTTATATTTTTCAAAAAAATTTCACAAACAATAGACAACTCTTCATTTAAAGCATTGGCATCCATATAATCATGATCATCAAAAGAAGAGTTAGCACTATCTAGTTGAGTATCCGAATGTACCTCAAGGGAGTCATTCCCTGGACCATATAGCATTGTTGTGATCCGGATTCTCCACTAGATTCCTCTGGTTGAATTGGCAATTGAAGCTTGGAGGTGTGGTGGTTGTCAACATGTTCCACACAGCAAATGCGGAATCAAAGTTAGAAGCAAGCATAAGATATTATTTAGGTAATGTGCTTCTAATGACCTCAAGGGCTTGTGCATTGGCCCCTATATGCTTGCGGTCACCAAGATAATATCTCTTGGTAGCGGCAAGGAAAACATGCAAACCTAGGGTCTTTAGGTACACGGACATCCTATACTTCCAAACAACAATGTTGGAAGGGTCAAAGCTAGGTGGGGTCATGAAGTCCATGGCAAACTATATGAGTGTGCAAACAAGCAAATGCAAATAATAGATTAGCAACCAAATGGATCTCACTCCTAGGATGTTAAGCCTAAGTATCAGGAGCACTAGCTCTGATACCAATTGAAAGCACACCTAGAGGGGGGGTGAATAGGTGTAAGTGCTAATCTAGTGAACTAAGTGCGCTAAATGCGGAAGCTAATGCAAATTTTGTAACACACTTAATACAACCAACAAGTGTAGTCGAATTCCCCGTGAAGGGCTCTGGACTAACTCCTCTTGATTCCCCTAGATATGGGTTAAGGTGCTATGTGAAGCTCTTGTGGTTAAGTATAAGTGAGGCACACACACAAGCATATAATGGATATGGCAATATGAAACAATGCTCAACACAAGCAATATGATATGATGATATGAATGATGCTTTGCACAAATAAAAGAGAGAGAGTTAGAGAGACAATGGATCAAACGCTAACAATAAGATATGTTTCGAGGTTCGAGCCCCTAGCTCTACATCCCCGCCTACACCACCGTGTAGGATTTTCAATCCACTATCTCCCACCAAGGGAACCTCTACCGAAGAGGATTTGTTACAATACTAGGAGTACCGAACTCCTCTCTCAAACACCACCTCACAACCGAGGGGTAGGCCCGTAGCCAATACAACAACCAACACCTCTACCGAAGAGGATTTACAAACCAAACTCCACCTCTCACTAGAGGGAGCAAACCACAAGCCTCAACCTCTACCAAAGAGGGAACAAACCAATACCACTCCGATCAACCTCTACCAAAGAGGGATACACAAAGCAAGGAGGGTTTACAACTTAGAGGCTCAACAACCTCAAACAATCTCTTTTCTCTCTTTTTCACAAAACAAGATCCTAAATAGATTAGGATAGAAGATATAGCTCAAGTGGAAAAACTAGGTGTTTGGAAAACAAAAACTCAAAGAAAAATACTTGGGAAAACTCTTGTAAAAGATAGAAAATGAAAGCCAAGACAAATCTCCCAAAATTCTCTTTTCTTTGATTTTTCCAAAACCTAAAACAATTAAGATTGAAAGTTTAAAGCCCAAAAACTCTTTTGAAAACTTGTTTTAAACTCTAGGAAACTGGGAATTTTTCTCTTGTAAAAAAACCTTGTCAAAACACCCCAAGAGATGGGGTATTTATAGCCCCATCAGAAAACTAGCCGTTAGGCTGATGTGGCAGCCTGACAGGCTTGGCGGTCGGCCGCCCGGTCGACCGCCAACGGTCATATTTGTGACCGTTGGGCAAACCCGGTCGACCGCCCGGTCGACCCACAGAAACAGTGAGCACTGCTCTCAGACCGGTTGACCCGGACGGTCGACCGAGCTTGTGTCTGCCAGACGTGCACAAGTCTGTGCACGTCGGTCGACCGCATGGGTCGACCGGCCCATGGTGCGGTCGACCGTCTGGGTCGACTGACCTGGCCTGTCAGTACAAACCTGGGTCAGAAAAACTGGAAAAAATATTTTAATAAATCTTTTATCTTTTCTGAAAATACCATAAAACTTGTTTTAACATTTTATATTGAAACACAAACTAGTGATAAAAATTTCAAGACATATATCAATCATATCAATTCATTTGTGAGTCTTGCAAATTTTATCAAAACCAAAACCTGTATTTTATCAAACTTGATTTTTCAACACATGAATAGGAAAGTCAAAATAAGTTTGTTTAAAAGTTAAGCATGCATGTATAGAGTGAAACAACTATACATATATCAATTAAAACTTGTTTTGATCAACTATTCATGAAAACCAAAAACCAAACATAAAACGTGTGTGTTATGTGCACTTGAGCATATCAACTATACTAAGCTTTACAAATGGATCTAAACACACTAGACTAAATTAGGATACCTAAGTCTTCTTGATGATCTTCCATCTTCAAGTCGGCTTGGTCCCAAACGTGATCCACCGAGTGCAAAGGTATGAACTTGATGCTTGGGCACCGGAATCACCATGAAAAGCTTCTAAACTCCTTTGTTGAAGCTAATCACCAACTAATATCTTGTTAATGATCTGAAACTTAAAATCACAAGAATATTAGTAAACATAACTACATGAGTTAATCATCATCAAAACTAGGGTGGAAGGCCTTTGGGCCAACTGGAGGTTGGATGCTCGTTACAAAAACGTTGCAATTGAAAATGGCATCAGGCCTTTTCCCAGTCAAGACACTCCACGGACGGCTAGATTGTGGATAATTCGTTCTAAATTTAATGCAATTCTTGAGATGGTTGTTGATTCTGATATCCATCTTTCAAAGTTGGACGCAGTTTTGGAAAGATTTGCCGAAGAAACCACTAGTGAATACAGAGCCATGTCAGGAAATTTTCAGTCATCACAGCCTAAAACTACAGTTGGTTTCAGTGGATCCGTTGTCATTTTGCGAGATGGTGAAGAATTGAATATACGTGATCCAATTGGTCCTGTACCAACCAAGGGAGGCCTAGAGCTGCATCCAGGCTTAAGTCTGGTTTTGAAGATTCTATATATCAGAAGGAAGTTAAGCATCGAAGATGTGGTAACTGTCAAGAGCTGGGCCATTACAGGACTGGTTGTCCGTTATTGGTAATACATTAAACCTGTTAAACAATTTTTTATAATGATATATGTTTAAAATTCTTACTATTCTTTTTTTAATGGCAGAAGAAGTAGGGTTAGTTTGCGTCCATCTTCAAGGAATAAAGTCTTCATTTTTTTTTCATGAACTGCGACTAGGGTCGCACAGTGTAGGGAGATTCATGTCGCAGTCTGCCACTGGCGTGTCATTATAATTAGATTTTATTCTCATTTTTTGATTTCTACTGTACTATTTTTTGTAATTAGCTGTATTTAAAATGTTACTGTTACAAAATTCTCCTATATAGTTTAATTTTTGTTTACTATAACGTAGACAGCGACTTTGGTCGCAGTGTACGTGGTTAATTGCGACCGTGGTCGCAGTGTTCCTATCTCGCTGAGAGAGTTTCGTTGCTTTTAAAATTGCCCCCGTCTCTTCGTATATTTTTGTAACATCTGAATATAGTTGAAGATTCTGCGCACTATTATATTTCGACAATTTTAGCGCTATGTTTTTTTTAATTCCACTTAACGTAAAGTACCACTGCGACCATGGTCGCATCGATATTTAAACATTTGAATATTGACTTTCTCCTTATATACAACAGCTCATTCACTGCGACCCGAGTCGCAGTTGCCTTACATATTTTTTTAGATTTTTTTGCCTACAGTTGATTAGTCTATAATTCTGCATTTTTATGTCGCATTCTCTCACCGATTTATGAATAAATTGTCATCTAAATCGTGTTTTGGTCTTAATTGCAGGTAGATCCAAAGTCCAAGGGCAAAGGTGTAATAAGAGGTTAATTAGACCCAATTAAGGGTAATTAATCCCGCATTACTTGGAGGCCAAGCAAGGGATTATCTAGAAGATTCATTGAACCTAGCCTCTTGCGCACATCAGACGGATCTGCGGATGGATTTACCCGAAACAGAATATACCAAGAAGTGTCTCGAAGACAGACGGAGCCCGGGAAGAAATCCAGGGACCCACCTCCACTCTATTGCCGCGGAAAGGCGGCAATAGCCGCGTTTCCGCGGCAAAGCTGTGGAGCCACGCGTCGATTTTCGACGCGTGGCCCCGTCTCGTCTTCTGGAATGGTCTTTTGCCTATAAATAGCACCTGCAGAGGACAAAACGCAAGCAGTCTTCGTTTTTAGGAGTAGGTGCAGATTTTAGGAGTAGTGTAGGTGAGTGTTCTTCATTTCTTATATTTTCATTTTTTTTAGATCATTGTAGTAGGGCTGAGTGATTTCTAGAGAGAGAAAGCAAGGGATTGATGTAATAGAGAGTGACACTCTATGTAAAGATGCCTCCTTTCTCTTCTAATATAATCTCCTTCACCTTCTACATGATTTCTTACTATTTTTCTTCTCATGGCAATCTAACTACTAACCACTAACCATCTAACCACTTACTTGATAATCCACATGAATCGGGTTGCCTCTACAAGGCCTTGTTCTTGTAAGAGCCATTGATGGCCAAAGATGATGGGTTCTAACATCTAACTTGCTAACTTGCTAACTTGCTAACCAAGCTAACTCTCTTTTATTTCATGCTCTTTTATTTCATGCTAGTAGTGTAATGAGTGATGCTTGTATTAGCTTGTTCTTGATGCAATGTTTTGAATGTGATGAACCATCCATGAGCCATGCTTTGTACCGTCTCTTGGAGCCAAGGATTGTGATGGCCAAGGATCAAAATGTGAGGCAACTATCTCGAAGAGGTTAGCATGGTTAGTGGAGCATTTAGTAGTTAGTAGCCATGAGTTTTCTTTTAGCTTGATTTAGAAATCGTTTTTCAAACTCTTTCTCATTTTTCTATTGGTGTTTTTACCATCCTTCTTAGTTCATCTTAGTTCCATTTTCTTTTCTATTCATTTTCCCAAATCACTTTCTATTTTGTTTTTACATTGCCGTTTTCATCGCTCTCCTCACCTACCACATTCTAGATTTCCTTTTCCTTTTCTTTTCACTTTCTTTTTCATTCTTTCAACAAAGAAGAATTGTTAACATACAACGTGAATAGAAACTGTCAATGCTTCTATCGCCTCCCTTCCCTGTGGATTCGACCCGTTAAGCCAATGCTATAACGGAAGTATCGAGGGTACATTAGCACATTCGAGCTTTTCATTTGATTTCATATAATACACACTTTTGAGTGCTAGTTCCATCCCGATCAAAATTTTTGGCGCCGTTGCCGGGGAAGGGAATGGTTTTGTTTTCACGTTTTTGTTAACATTGTCTTCTCTGTTTTGGTGTGTAGGGCAATATTTACAGGTTCTTACCATTGCAGAACATAAGCTAGCTTTGCCTTCCCTGCTCTTGAAAGCAGGGACCCAGATTCCAAAGAACTGCCGCGCAACCGCGTCATGTGCCGCGAACCCGCGGCAATTTTGTGAACGTTGTAATTGTTGTTGTTCTGGAATGTGTGAATTGTAATAGCTAGTTGATTTGTGCTGCTATATTTCTTGCTTTAATTGCCTACACACCATAAAAATAAAAGAACTAAAATACAGTATTTGGACGCCTTTAAAACGGTTTAGACATTTGCATTTAGGCACGTGTCAATTCAATTCCAAAATACTGTATTTTGTTCTGTTGTTGTGATCTAGATGGAGATGTACATATGGCATTGCAAATAGCATAGGACAAACACGTGGGTGATTTATCGCCTTGTGTTATATTCTTGCCTATATTGCACACTTGCACGAATTGAAATTAAGGGCAAAACCAAACAAGATAAGGTGGGATTTCATCACCCTTCCTTTGCCCAAAATCATCTCCCCACTCACACAACCCAAGCCCTAATAAAATTTGAATAGACGTTGGCCCCTAGAGACATCTAGGTCTAAGTCAACCCTTCTATAGGCTTGGTTTTGATTTTTTGTTTTCTTTTTGTTTGTTGTTTGATTTTTTCTTTTTTGTGATTGTTTGTGAAATGACATTCAACAATAACAATTCTTTCAATCCGAACATGAATCCATATTTCACACCAACTCCATTTGGTTCGGATAATTTCAACCCGGCGTTTTACAATATGCACCAACCAAATACACCGGGTTGGCCTTATCCGAATCAATACAACTCATACCCACATTCTTATGACTATAATTTCCAAAAAATTTCAACTCGTCACAGAGTCAATGGGGATTCACTTCCCCGAGTTTAATTATCAACCTCCTTGTCCCCCATGTCCACCTTGTCCATCATATTCACCTTATCCACAATATTCATTCCCCGATTTCGCTTCTTACACTCCTTTTTCTGAACCACCAATTGAAGAAAAATCTGAGTTACTAAAGAGTTTAGAAGCCAATCTACAGAGGGCCGAGCAACAACTTCAAGAAACATTGACCTCTCCAATTCCACAGTATTTTCAAGAGTCTTACTCAGTTCCACCTCCTCATAATGAACAACCATTTGCCTTGGAAACGAGTAAAGAACTCTTGTGTGAGTCCAAGCTTCAATCTCCACACATTTTTGACTCACATTATTCACAAAATTTCCAAACCAAGATTCTTATACTCCCATTCTAGAGCAACCACTTGGAGATACATCATATCTAGATAAGAGTTTGGATATCTTGCAGGAGTCTTTATTACAATATCAAAAATCACATGCCGAGTCTATCAATAAGGTGGAAGAACAATTGAGTCAATTGGTTAACATTTTTAGGAATGGGAAAACTCTATCTTATCAACCTTTGACCAATTCAACTATGCCAAACTCTATTGATATGACCCAAGACTCTTGTCATTTTGGAAATCAAGATTCAATTTCAGCACACCTACCTAAACTTGTCCAAACTTTAAATCCCATTGACATTTTGGCAAGTTATCCTTTTCCTGAAATTGAACTTGAGCATGAATATGATCCTGAACTTCCACTTGATGATTCAATTTTACTTCCTGATTCAATTATGACTCCAGTGTCTTCACATGATTTCACTTCATTTCCCGAGTCAGTATTGGATCCAGTGCCTATCCATTGTGAAATTGAATCACCAATCTCTTATGATGATCATATTGAACTTTACCAATTTCATACTTTTGAAAGTCCAATTGATGAATTGGCAAGTTCTCACTTTTGTGGAATTGAACTAAATGAGGAATGTGACTTTGATCCTCCAATTTGTGATCTTGTTCAAATTCCCGAATCACTATTGACTCCTATTTTGTTACCCAATTTGAGCAACATTTTAGAGTCAGTTTTGATTCCCATACCTATCATTCCTGAACTTGAATCACCACTAATAGAAAGTCACATTCCATCATGGGGAAATAAATGTGGACCTGAGCTTCATCTTCTTGATTTGGACCCACTTCCTGAACCAATCTCGACTCTCGAACCTCTACTTGATTTAAGTCTTTTTCCTGAGTCGATATTAGTTCATGTGCTTCCTGAGTCCAAATCAATCATTCCATTCTGGGACAAGGGCTTTGAAAAATTTGACTCTGAAATTATTTTGCAAATTTGGAAATTAGATGGGGTAAATTTATTAATAAAAATCATAAATGCATACATCTTTCTAGTGGGTTGTATCATGGAGGTTTCTGGTGGGTTCCTCCGGACTCCACGCAAGAATGATTGGGCCGCATTTCGTGGACCAATCAGACCGCCACCGGAACCACCACCTTGAGGTGATTTTTCCTTCCCTCTCTATTTGTTTCATGGATACATATATCACGATGCATTGAGGACAATGCATGAGATAAGTGTGGGGGAGGGTTTACTAACTTAGAGTTTTTAGATTTTCTTTCTTTTACACTTCTTTTTGGATACTTTTTAGAAATCTTCCCTTTTGTATAGGAATTTTTTCTTTCTTTAAAAACTTTTTGAAATAAGAGACAAAGTTTTGATCTATTTTAAGAAAATTAAGATGATCTTAGAAATTAAGGAAGCCTTAATTATGACATCTTAAACCTAGTTGAAATAATAGATCTTGTTTAAAATTATAGGCTAAGTAAGATAAATTGGAGAGATATTTTTATCTTGAATTTTTTGCCTTAGATAGTATGCACTTCACACTTACACATTTTTGGGATGGAAACAAAGACCTAAAATGCCATAAAAAATAAATAAATAAAAAGAAAAAATATATATGTGTGTGAATAAAACATCACTTATTAAGCTGGATAACTATGCCTCAAGAAGCATGATTATTCACGCCTAACGGTGATCAAAAGAATAAATAATCCCCCTGAGTTTTGTGGCCTTGTTTACTTGAGTCCTTAAACCCGAGGGATGTTTTCTCATATGGTGCCCTAGGACCATCTGGTTTGGGAGTCATCGGTTATAGGCTCGCTACATGGGTGAACTAGAAAGCCTAAGAAAACTAAGGGAAGAAAAAGAAAAAATATATATATTAATAGATGGCCTGATGGTTAGAGTTGAAATCCCAAAAATCTTCACTATCACAAAGTGCATATTATCTAGGTTTTATGAAAGATAAAATATTCAATCCAATTTTGATTTCTTACCTTAATTGAAGACAAGATCTTGCATAGAGACTAAGTTTAAGGAAGATTGATTGGTGGTGGACTTATGACCTTAGATCACTTATATTTTTGCAAAAATATTTTGAAAATTTGTCTCTCTTTCAAAATGTGTTTTCAAAATACTAACATTTGTCTTCTTTCTTTATGGATTTTGTGGGTGCAATCCGCTGAAAACCCTCAGGAGACAACACTCCTCCAGGGTAACCTAGAGGTTTAACGGCTTGTTGCACACGCTCAGTGCAATCGCGTCACCTGCGAAAGTGGTGTAATAACCCTTGTAGTATAGTTTTCTTTTCTTGTTTTGCTCGGGACGAGCAAAAGAATAAGTGTGGGGGTGTGATTAGTCTACAATTCTGCATTTTTATGTCGCATTCTCTCACCGATTTATGAATAAATTGTCGTCTAAATCGTGTTTTGGTCTTAATTGCATGTAGATCCAAAGTCCAAGGGCAAAGGTGTAATAAGAGGTTAATTAGACCCAATTAAGGGTAATTAATCCCGCATTACTTGGACGCCAAGTAAGGGATTATCTAGAAGATTCATTGAACCTAGCCTCTTGCGCACATCAGACGGATCTGCGGATGGATTTACCCGAAACAGAATATACCAAGAAGTGTCTCGAAGACAGACGGAGCCCGGGAAGAAATCCAGGGACCCACCTCCACTCTATTGCCGCGGAAACACGGCATTAGCCGCGTTTCCGCGGCAAATCTGTGGAGCCACGCGTCGATTTTCGACGCGTGGCCCCGTCTCGTCTTCTGGAAGGGTCTTTTGCCTATAAATAGCACCTGCAGAGGCCAAAACGCAAGCAGTCTTCGTTTTTAGGAGTAAGTGCAGATTTTAGGAGTAGTGTACGTGAGTGTTCTTCATTTCTTATATTTTCATTTTTTTTAGATCATTGTAGTAGGGCTGAGTGATTTCTAGAGAGAAAGCAAGGGATTGATGTAATAGAGAGTGACACTCTATGTAAAGATGCCTCCTTTCTCTTCCAATGTAATCTCCTTCACCTTCTACATGATTTCTTGCTAGTTTTTCTTCTCATGGCAATCTAACTACTAACCACTAACCATCTAACCACTTACTTGATAATCCACATGAATCGGGTTGCCTCTACAAGGCCTTGTTCTTGCAAGAGCCATTGATGGCCAAAGATGATGGGTTCTAACATCTAACTTGCTAACTTGCTAACTTGCTAACCAAGCTAACTCTCTTTTATTTCATGCTCTTTTATTTCATCCTAGTAGTGTAATGAGTGATGCTTGTATTAGCTTGTTCTTGATGCAATGTTTTGAATGTGATGAACCATCCATGAGCCATGCTTTGTACCATCTCTTGGAGCTAAGGATTGTGATGGCCAAGGATCAAAATGTGAGGCAACTATCTCGAAGAGGTTAGCATGGTTAGTGGAGCATTTAGTAGTTAGTAGCCATGAGTTTTCTTTTAACTTGATTTAGAAATCGTTTTCCAAACTCTTTTCTCATTTTTTTATTGGTGTTTTTACCATCCTTCTTAGTTCATCTTAGTTCCATTTTCTTTTCTATTCATTTTCCCAAATCACTTTCTATTTTGTTTTTACATCGCCGTTTTCATCGCTCTCCTCACCTACCACATTCTAGATTTTCTTTTCCTTTTCTTTTCACTTTCTTTTTCATTCTTTCAACAAAGAAGAATTGTTAACATACAACGTGAATAGAAACTGTCAATGCTTCTATCGCCTCCCTTCCCTGTGGATTTGATCCGTTAAGCCAATGCTATAACGGAAGTATCGAGGGTACATTAGCACATTCGAGCTTTTCATCGATTTTACATAAAACACACTTTTGAGTGCTAGTTTCCGCCTTCGATAAACAGTCGCCGCGTTCTCTTTATTTTTTAATTGTAACTTCCATTTTACATTTTTGCCTTATGTTTTTGCTTTAGTCCACTGAACATAAATTAAAACTGCGACTTGATCGCAGTGTCGACCTATTTGCCCATTTGAACGTATTGTCTGGATGTGTACACCAGTATCATGACTGCGACCAGAGTCACAGTTCGGTGAAATAAAATTTGTGACAAATGTAAAGTATTTCTACCAAGAATAAATAGTAAAAACCATAATTCACACAATTAACCTTAGAAAACAGGGTTCCACATATATAAAAAATCAAAATACAAATTTTAAACTTCTAATCAGATTCGTCATCACCATCATAATCAGATTCGTCGTCAAGATTATGATCGCGTTCGTCTTCCGTATCGCTTTCCGTCTCTTCCACCTCTTTACCAACAATCTCCTCTTCCCTTCTCCTCTCCTCCTCTGCCCTTCTCTTCTCTTCTCTCCTCCTCTCTCTCCTCTCCTCCTCTCCTGCCCCTCCTCTTCCCTCCTTCTCTCCTCCTTCTCCTGCTCCTCTTCTTCCCTCCTCTTCTCCTTATCCTCTTCTTCCCTCATTCTCCTCTCATTCTCCTTCTCCTCCTTTTCTCTCCTCCTCTCCTCCTCTTCCTTCTCTTCTTCCATCCTTCTCCTCTCATTCTCCTCCTCTTCCCTCCTCTTCTCATTCTTCTTTCCCTCCGCAGCAGCGGCTGCTCTCAATAGCTCTTCTTCTTCTTCTTTCACTTTTAATTTCCTCTGCTGCTTTTTTAATTTTTTTCTTCTCTCTTATTTCTCTTATTTTTTTCTTTAATTCAGCCATGAGTCTGTTCTCAGTCTCCATTTTTTTAATTTTCATTTCAAGCTGAGAAACATATTCTCTCAAGTACTGATTTTGATTCCTCAACTCTTCTATTTGTTCATCCCGTGGTGATGGCAAACAACCTGTAAAAATTGATTGTTACTCACTCGTCTCTTCTTGATCAATTATTTCTGCAGCTTCTGGCTCCTTTTCCGACGGGATGTTAGCTTGATTATATGTATTTCCTTTTTTTTCTTCTTCTTCTTCTTCTTCTTCCTCCTCTTTCTCTTCCCCTTCAACAGAAAGGCCAATCATAATTTTTTCATCATTAGAGATGTTAGCCATTCGACACAAAATCTGGAAAAAAAATTTAAGTTAAAATCAAAACAATGAAATAATTATACTGCGACCAAGGTCGCAGTTTATTTATTAACTATTAAGATAGAATGCGACCATGGTCGCAGTTTGTTTGTCCGGCACATAAATTTAACTGCGAAGACTTGCAGCTTATTACTGCGACCATGGTCGCATTTAATGTATACGGTATTATTAGGAGAATGCGACCATGGTCGCACTTTGTATGTCCGGCATGTAAAATGAATTGCGAAACATACAGCTCAATACTGCGACCATGGTCGCATTCTGCGATTATGGTCGCATTTTAATTGTAATGCACATAAAAAAAACTTGAACCAAGGCCCCATTTAAATGTATAAAATTTGAATCAACACTATATGGTATTTAATATTTTAAAACTTACGATATTTGCGTCAAGCTCATCTAGATCAACTTCAAGCAGAGATCTGCTAATGTTCTGGAGGTCTCATCTTACAAAACGTGGGGTTTTGTCCTCCAAACCAGACCTCGGCTCAAAATAGGAGCCCTCTCACATAACCAATACTGCAAAATGCAAAATTAAATTAGTTTACACAAATATTCACAAGATTATGGAGAAATTTCATACAATGTTGGCCAAATTTGATATTCATACTTACAATAATTTGCACGGAGTATCCTTGCAGCTCGTACGTGGTGTGCCTGAAGATGTCCATTGACTCAATCAGGAATTGCCAAACAGCTTTAGCCCAGCATATTGTCCTCATCAGCTGCATATTGACAATCTGCTCCACAATATACCACGGCACCGTGCATTTGCTGCCAGAGAAGAATAGAGTGGCCGACATGTACAGGATGATTATTGTAGTAAAGTCTTGAACTGCAAGTCTTTGTCTGTCTTTTATAATTTCATGTAAAGTCACTTGCTGCTCATGTTGTTCATCCTTTGTCAGATCTAATTCACCCCTCCTCCTTTTCTTGACCAGAAGATCATCCAAAGCCTCTTCAATAGATACTTTCGTGATCTTCTTTATATTGGGGAAATAATGTTTTATAACCCCTCTGTCTTTCATCGTACAGGTCTTATTCATAATAAAATCCGCCCCTATGATAGGTAGACCAAAAGTGAGGGAACATCCTCCACTGTTAACTCAATTTGTTTGCCCCTAATTCTAAAGGTCCTTGTATCCCTATCATACCGATCTAAAATACTCAGTACAGCAATGTTTGATTTTAGACCCTTTTTAACCCCAAATCCCTCATTGTAGAATGCCATGAAGATTGGGCCAAATGGGGTATTCTTGATCGCCTCTAAGAAATCGGCCTGAATGTACTTTTTGAATTTCTTTATGAACTCGCACATAGGTTTTAGGCTCGATCTCAGAGGACGAACCTTCATCTGCAGTTTACCTATAGATTTAGAAAAATTAAAAACTTTAGACCAACGATTACTTATAAACTATAAGGGAATAAAAAACATATTATTTTAGAACACTGCGACCTAGGTCGCAGTCAGCCACATTGCAAATGTAAACAACTGTGACCCGGGTCGACATTGCGACCAAGGTCGCAGTCATTTACAGCGCAAATGTAAACAACAGCGACCCGGGTCGATACTGCGACCAAGGTCGCCTAAGACTACAGTACAAACATAAACAACTGCGATCCGGGAATTAAAAAACAGATGACGTTTAATACACTGCGACCATGGTCGCACGACACTAGATCGCATATTAAAACAACTGCGACCCATGTCGTCAGTATGTAATAAAAAAACAAAGGACGTATCATATACTCGACCCACGTCGCATTCGTCTACAACGAAAAGTCCAAAAAAAAATTTAAAACTCTACGATCTAAGTAGCACAGATTTGCAACTATAATTTTAACAACTGCGACCGAGGTCGACAAATAGTGAATGAAAAAAAATTTAATTTAAAAATATATTAACAAGATCGCATACATATACATCGCTTTTTAAAAAATACTGCGACCATGATAAAAATAGAAGGAAATGAAAAAACTTGAAAAAAATGGACCTTTATCGTTGTGTTAGAAAATTTATAAATTTACAAAATTTTTTCGTCATCTAAAGTTTCAAAATCTCTTTCTTAATTGCGACCATGGTCGCAATATTTAAAAAAAAAATAGACACAAATCTGGAAAAAATTTAAAACTATGAAAATCCACAAACCCTAAAAAAATTTTGAAAATATCATTTTTGTAGTACCTTTTTCGGCGGATAATTTCTTTGGCGCCATGTGTTGCAAATATATTTTTTAAAAAATGGAACAAATTTGTGAAACAATAGAACTAATTGGATCAGAATGATCAGGTGAAATTTTAGAGCCGTAAATTTTTTTGGAAAGGAAATGTTTTTACATAAGGTAAAAAGTTATGAGTGAGGGTATTTTCGAAAATACATTGTTGAGGTGACTGACATTAAATTATGCAGGATTTTTCTGGATTTTGTCCGCCAAAATTTTTGACAGGTTTGCGGCTCTGATGTTGCCACGTCCCGCCGGCTGAGAAACTCTCTCAGCTGGCGGCTGAGGTACAGTAACCCCTACAGTAACCCCTATATATATATATATATATATATATATATATATATATATATATATATATATATATATATATATATATATATATAAAGAGAGAGAGAGAGAGAGAGACTTGTGTGTGTATATATATATATATATATATATATATATATATATATATATATAGAGAGAGAGAGAGAGAGAGACTTGTGTCCTTCCAAAAGGATTTGAGCCCAAATCCTTCCAACTCATTGTAAGGAGCAAGAGGAGATGAAAGCTTGATGAGGCTTGTGGAATCCAACTTGAATTCGGACTTCGTTTTTGAAAAAGAGTCGGATCCAATTGGAGTTTCCTAACAGGTGAATTGCTTCTCCTTTTAGGATTTGGATTCTTTTTAAGATTTGAATTCCTTTTAGGATTTAGATTCCTTTTCTGAGTTGTGGTCAAATCCAATTGGGGTTTCCTAATACTTTGGGACTCTGTGGTTATAAATAATTGCTAGAGCCCTCATGTATTGTATTCCTGAAAGTTCCCTCAAGTATCCCTCTGTATTAGTTTGTATTGATTGTTGAATCAATAAAATCTCTCTCTCTCCCTTGTCCCGAGGACGTAGGCAAATCACCGAATCTCGTTAAATACTGTGTTGATTGCTTTTATCTATTGTTCTCTGTTCTTATCGTGTTGGGTACATCTCCGGCTGCATCTGTCTCCGTTCGGTGAATTCCTCAGAGAGTTGTTGTGAAGGACGCACGCGCACAACAAATTGGTATCAGAGCATCCCATGTTCGGCGTGGTATCGTGTGTTGATTCCTAAGGCATCAGTTGCTGTTTGGTGGAGACCGTGTGTCAATCTCGGAGCAGCGGTATGACTGGTTGTGGGATAATGTGTCGATCTCAAAACAGTGTGTAGATTGCTCGAGGAATCAATTTGGAGGAGTAGATAACTTCAGAAACTCTTTGAGGGTTTCGCGTGGAAGTAAAAATCCTATCTGTATCTAGTTTATTTTATCTAACTCCGTTTATTTTCGTATTGTATTGAGAAATCAGTTGAGAAGATGGCTAGAGAAAGTACATCAAATCCACGTCCGTTGAGGATTGATGTGGTGAAGTTCGACAGTAAGAACTTCGGTATGTGGAGGTGTGAAGTGATGGATGCGCTGACAGCATCAAACCTCGAAAACACTCTACGGTTGGAGAAGAAGCGCACATCAATAACTGAAGAAGATTGGGATAAGATGAACTGTACGGCGTGTGGCTTGATCAGGTCTTGTCTGACATAAGACATCAAGTATCATGTGTTGCATGATACATCTTCGAGTCAGCTGTGGGAGATCCTAGAGAAGAAGTATCTGACGAGAACCGTCGAATCGCAGTTGCAGTTGAAGAGTAAGCTTTATCGTTTTCAAATGCAGAGAGGATGCTCCATCAACGAACACATGAATAGCTACATAAAGCTTCTTACAGATCTAGTTAATATAGATGTGGAGATCAATGAAAAGGATAAGGCGGTAATTCTGTTGAATTCTCTTCCTCAAGAAGAGTATGAGACCTTTACTCTTACATTGATCAATTGTAGAAAATCCTTTAACTACAGTGAGGTGTCTGCTGCTATTGTGAGCTATGAAGTAAGGAAACATTACAGACTATCTTCTTCGGGGAGCACAACAGCAGAGGCATTAGCGGTAAGAGGCAGAAGTTCTAATAGGAAGGGAAGAGATGATCAGGGAAGATCGAAGTCCAGATCATGCTTCAGAGATCTGAAGAGGAATCAGTGCGCCTTATGCAAGGAGTTAGGGCACTGAAAAGTTGACTGTCCGAAGGCCAAAGGTAAGAAGAAGGAGCTGATGACTGAGGCAAATCTCGAGAAGGTAGCCAGTACTCAAGCCAGTACATCACAGGCGGATGGATCGGATTCAGACCCATCGATATTTTCTCGCTCTGTTAGTACTCCTACTGTTAGTTACTCAGATAATGCTGAGTGGATCTTAGATAATGGAGCTACCTATCATGTGTGCCCAAATAGGGCCTGGTTTTCTAGCTTTGAAAAGCTAAATGGATGCTTCACAGTCATCGGTGATGATCATCCGTGTAATGTGGAAGGGATGGGTATAGTTCGTATCAAGATGTTTGATAGGATAGTACGAGAACTGAAGGAGGTGAGGTATGTACCTCAACTCAAAAGGAATCTTATCTCTGTTGGTGCTTTGGAAACATTAGGCCTTATGGTATCTATACGAGATGGTGTTCTTAAGATGATCAAAGGCTCAATAGTGGTTATGAAGGGCGTTTGCCAGAGAAATCTCTACTACTTGAAGGGTAGTACATATCAGGTCAGATGGAGACTTCTAGTTCTTCAGATGATGGTTGCACAAAAGTCTGGCAGGAGAAGGTCGAACATGAAGTTGAAAAGTCTTTGCAAGCTCCTGCAAAGAAGGGATCATTGGAAGGTGTTGCTACCTGCAACTTGGTGGGTGAACATAGCGTTCTGAACAAGAAGAAGGTGAAATTCAGCGCCAGTACTCACCGCTCAGAAGGTCTTCTTGATTGTGTTCACATAAGCGTTTGGGGATCTGCTAAGACTGCATCCCTTGGAGGTCACAAGTACTTTGTCTCTTTTATTAATAGTTTATCTAGGCATTGTTGGATATATCCCTTGAGACAAAGGTGTGAAGCCCTAAATATGTTGGTGAAGTGAAAAGGAAGAATGGAGAAGCAGACAGGTAGGAAGATCAAGGAGCTACAGATTAGTAATGTTAAAAGATACATGAACCAATTCCTACAATTTGGCCAAAATACTGGTATTGGTACTCACTTCACAGAAGGTATACATGGTTTGCTAAGGAGGTAAACCGTTTCTTACTGGAGAAGGTTCGGTGGTTGTTGTCTAATGCAAGATTAGACAAATCGTTTTAGGCTGAGGCGATTGTGTATGTTAGGCATCTCATAAATGGATCGACTGCGATAGGAGGTAAAATTTCATTGAAAATTTGATCTGGGAAAGATTCTCAAGATCATGGTTTGCTGCGAGAATTTGGAAGTCCGACCTACTTCAGTGCCAAAGATGGCATGGTGAATCCGCGAGCAAAGAAGTTTGTGTTTTTATGTGTCAAGAGAAATATGAAAGGCTATAGGTTATGGGACCCTGAAAATAAGAAGATCGTGTTGAGTCGGCATGTCACGTTAGATGAAACTTCAGTGACAAAGCTACCGTCTCTCTGTAGGTGGAGAAGACGAAGACCAAGGAAGTATCACAGCAGGTGGAGGTTGATGTTATTTCGCCATCTCCAGTTGGTTCGGAATCAGTGAAGACTTCACCGGATGTGACACCGGGTGGAGATTATATAGCCAGGGTTGATACTGACAGGTTGAAGACATTGATGAGAATGTCAGATTGCTTGCAGCCATTGGAACTAAGGTAAAATCACGCACGTGGGTGAAGAAGCATGAATCTCAAGCTTGTGACCGCGACAAGCTTAAGTTGAAGGCCGTTGTTCTCCATGACGGTAGTGAGGAGGTTCATATGACTCAGCCAGATAAATTCACTACTGAAGATTCAGGTACAAGTGCTTGAGCTTAATGGAGCTTATTTCAAACGAACTATGGTTGGCTTGATCTCTTGGGCAAGGTACGTAGGTAGCCATAAAGGCGCAGCCACATTTGGTGATGCAACCTGTATGAAGCTAATTGGCTCTCGAGTAGCTGATTGGGACTTCACGTAGAGATGAAGAGTTGGACTTCACAAAGAGGGAAGCATTGTGATCTCGATGAACAGTTGATCTTCTGGTGAGATGATGGTTAAGCTTGCATAAGGGGGTGTGCATCCAGTTGTTGAAGCCGATGATGGTGTTCGGTGTGCTCTACTCAGACTTGGTTGGACCGTCAGCTGAAGACATGTAGACTTGAGAGAACCAGTCAATTGGAGAGTCAGTGTTGACTCATGATGAGTTCTTCGTAAGGTCATATAGTTGCTGAGTTGGAGACACGTTCGGCGATCGGCATGTATGGAAGTTCTCGTCGGTGAAGTATAGGGAAGACATATTTGATGCATCCCGGTTGATAGTTGAGCTGAAGTTGGAAGCTTACAATTGATATTGGAGTTTGGTAAGGTTGTAGGTAACAACGACAAATCTCAATTTGGATCTGGTGAGATCAGTGGAAATCAATTGTACGTGTACTGGCGATTCGTTTGAAGAAACAGGTTTCGTCTGTTGGCCAAGTCGAGATCGTGTGTCGATTTCGCCGAGATCGTGTATCGATTTCGTTCGGAGCGCTCAAGCCGAGATCGTGTATCAATTTCGCCAGGTGATATATTGGAGTTCGTTGGAGTTCGGCTCAGATTTGAAAAATCTTCACCGAGATGGAGAATTGTAGGAAGCGAGAGGAGATGAAAGCTTGATGAAGCTTGTGGAATCCAACTTGAATTCGGACTTCATTTCTGAAAAGGAGTCGGATCCAATTGGAGTTTCCTAATAGGTGAATTGCTTTTCCTTTTAAGATTTGGATTCTTTTTAGGATTTGTATTTCTTTTCTGAGTTGGGGTCTAAATTTTGCACCACTTTTCTCAGAGCGAATATTTGCGAAGTAATTCCAATTACCCTGCCAAGCCCAAAATTATACCATAAGAAAATTGTGCGGACAAGTATTTTGCATATCTAACAGAACCCATTTAAGATCATTGCTGGCTAATCACAAACAGCAAAAATAGGTTTAATTCGTGTATCCCGAAGTCACAACTAAAATAACTCAAAGTAATTCATGGACAACATGTAGTGCCAAACACTAAAATGTATACCAGCGGAAGAGTGGCATAAGAATCCTTCCCGTCAGTTGCATCTCTTGCAGCACGGAAGGTTTCTTTCTGCCTTGACCCAGTCATCATTCTTTAATTCTAGGCTACCGAGCATGGAGAGAGCACTGGGGCACTTGTCATCTATCTGAAAAGCATCTCCTATCTGAAGTGAAACATCAATGTCATGGCATAACCCCACAAAACTTGTAATGTCCTTAAAAAAATATACAATTCTTCACGTACCAACGCAATGCTTAATTGAATATCATTTCGTGCTTTAGCCATTGCAGCAAGCATCAATATAATCTGGATACTGCAGGACCATAAAATATAAAATATGGTGATGGAATGCACAGGCAAAAATAAGGACATGAAAAATATACTAAACATCAGCTGTAACCCTGATGCTAGTTTGCCATCACAAGAAATCATCTCTTTCATTTGCTAGTTACACAGTATCCAGTACGAAATTAAAGAGACTGCTAGAACTTTAAGACAATGCAGAGTAGGCTTAACTTCATAAACTACCATGGAACTCTCACGGATTTTCAGAAAACTAACATGAACTTGCTTTATTTATCGTAATCCTTTGAACTTCAACAATTTTTTCAGATAAATATCATCTATCAAACATCTCTTAACAGTTTTCACATGGAATGTGACTTTTTATGACGAAAATACTCCTAGCTTTATAATTGATACTATAAAGTAGGTTTTGGTAGGAAATGTTAAGAATTATTACAACTAAATTATTTCTCGCATAAAATAAAAAAATATCATTTTAAAAACTTTTTAATGTACCAATCATAAAAATTTTACACAATTATTTATTATTTTTGTTTCTAGTAAAAAAACAAATAACAAGGGTAAAATTGTGATTTTAAAATGAATGTATAGGTAAAATTATAATTTGAAATTTTGCTTATGGATATTATAGTTATTTGAAAACTGCTCAGAATTCATGGTAGTTCAGTGAAAAGACACAAAGGTCATGAGAGTTGCGAATAATAAAGTAAGTTCATGGTAGTTTAGTGAAAAATTTTGAAAGTCATCTTTGAATTAAGCTATGCAGAAGAACATATATTCCATTGGCCCACATACATAGAAAGAGATTTTTTTTTTTTTTAACTTCCTCAGATATCATTTATTACTAGAAAAATAAATAAACCTCGCAAGTGTGTGTAGAGAGCGAGAGAAAGAGAGCAACTAAGAGAGAGAGAGAGAAGATACTGTTAATATTTTGAGAGAGTTTCAAAATTAAGTAAAGTTCTTCTAGTCCCACGTTGGATAGGAAAAGAACTCTTTAGTGTTTATATATGGAGTCTCTTTCATGATGGATTGTGTGGGTTAGAAACTAGGGGTGCTCTCACGCACACAAGCCCATTGAGGCCTAGTGAAGGAAATTGGATTACCGGATCTAGAAAATCTTAATTGCGCATGTGCGCCCGCATCGCACGCGGAGGGAGATGCAAATTCGAGTTTCAGAGCCTCAACGGGTGTGCCCGAATAGCCTTACCTATTGCACCAAGATAATCTCTCAGAGGGGCGCGATCTACTCTTAAGGAGATCAATGTAATTTAAATTCGATCAAATAAAGAAGTTCCTTCCTTCTTAAAAATTTAATTTAAATAACGTAGCGATATTTCGTACATTATTTTTTCACCAAATACGAAGATGAGTAAGTAAAAGCGTGAGATGAGTATGTCAGCAGTCAAAAAAATAGTCCACTGAACGTCGTCTTCTTCCCAGCATCAGCTTCTCCTCCCTGTTCTGCCTCGTAACCCTTTTAATCCCTTCGGCATGACTCTTCACTAAACCTAATGCCATCTCTCTAATACTGCTTTGCAATCAACCTTATTTCTATTGTCACTACTCCTGGATCTATATGAACCCATCTTCTAGACATGGTTGGGTCATCAACTGTAGCTACAATTTGAGCTAATAAATTTTCAATTATTCGTTGCTTGTTGATTTCTCAAGAGTAGCTACTGTTGCTTGTTGCAATCAACCTTATATTCAATTTTTCATTGTACACTACTTCAGTTATGAAGGAGTTTGCAATTTTATAAAAATTCCTCACATGACTCTCGCATGGTTGGTAAGCACAAATCACAATAGCTGTTAAAATAAATTTAAACTCTTGATTTTTTTTTTTTTCTGGAGATGACATAGACTAATTAAGTTAGCAGGGAATAGTTTGTAAAACAGTCTCCAGAGGTAATTACTTTTTTGGAAATAGAGATTATTCATCATTAATGATTTTCAAGTAGTTCTTCGGAACTAGCTAATAAAACATTATTCATTAATGGTTAAATAAATACGTAATTTGGTTAATAATTATTAATATTTTTATGAATTTTAATGAATATATTTTACTGTTCATAGTTAAATAGTGATTTCATTAGTAATACTTCTACAAGAAGAAAATATTTTTGACAAAAAGTGGTAAAATAATAAATAGTTAAATGTTTTTATTAATAGTGCCTTAACATCATTTTAAAACGATTTTCCATATTTTCTAGGAGAAATAATTTATTTAATATTATGTTATTTTTAAAATATTTTTCACTTAAAACTAGTTTAGAGGATTAATTATTCCAGATAAGGGTATTTCATCATTAAAAACTCACATTCTAGGCACGTAACATGTTCTTGAATGGAGGGGTCATGTAAGTTAGTTTTATATATGCAGTGGCGGACCCATAAGTTGGTGGAGCCGGGCTGTATTTTTCATATATTGCCTTCAAATTTTTTTCCCCATATATTGTCTTAAATTTCTTTTTATTTTGGTTTTCTTTTGACAAATTTATTTCTACTTCTACTCTTGATTTAGTGGAGAATATTGTTTTACTCTTTTGACAAATTTATATACCCAAAATTTTTTCCTGTATATATGGCAGGCAGCGGGGTGGGCGTGGGGTGGTTTGAGTTCACAGTTTTCTTGACTTTTAACCTTAACTTAGTTCGTTTTGGAAGGCAACATGAAACCCTTTCCAACTCTTGCCTTTATTAATCACACCAATTACTCAAAATAGATTACAAGTAATATGTAAAGGTGCAATGAGTGCCCCGAAGGAACACACACCCCCAAAAGATATATAATTCCAACTCTTGCCTTTATTAATCACACCAATTACTCAAAATAGATTACAAGTAATATGTAAAGGTGCAATGAGTGCCCCGAAGGAACACACACCCCCAAAAGATATATATATATATATATATATATATATATATATATATATATATATATATATATATATATATATATATATATATATATAGTGAGTTGATCCCCTAAGAACGGTTCTCCCGGATTCCTGTGAGAACTTTCACGTGAGTCGTCGGATCTGATAGAGATCTGATTTTATTTGATTTGATCTATCAGATCCGACGACCCACGTGAAAGTTCTCACAGGAATCCGTGAGAACCGTTCTTAGAGGATCAGCTCCCTATATATATATATATATATATATATATATATATATATATATATATATATATATATATATATATATATATATATATATATATATATGGGAAAAGTGCTCCTAGTAGGTCTCCTTAGATTGTAATCTAAGGAGACGGCTTTAAACTCCAACATCCCGGTATTTTTTTCGCGATCCGACCGCACATTATCATATTCATGTTATAAGATGCACGCATATAAAAAATCACGTGATTTGAAGTTCATTTACTCATTGATCTAATCGTTCCATTTTGTTCTACTGTTTAAAAACCGTTAATGTTTGAACCCAAAGAAAATAGAGTAAACAAACTTCAAATCACGTGATTTTTTATATGCGTACATCTTATAACATGAATATAATAATGTGCGGTCGGATCGTGAAAAAAAAATCGGGATGTTAGAGTTTTAAGCCGTCTCCTTAGATTACAATCTAAAGAGACCTACTAGGAGCACTTGACCCCATATATATATAAGGAGACGGCTTAAAACTCTAACATCCCGATTTTTTTTTCACGATCCGACCGCACATTATTATATTCATGTTATAAGATGTACGCATATAAAAAATCACGTGATTTGAAGTTTGTTTACTCTATTTTCTTTGGGTTCAAACATTAACGGTTTTTAAACAGTAGAACAAAATGGAACGATTAGATCAATGAGTAAATGAACTTCAAATCACGTGATTTTTTATATGCGTGCATCTTATAACATGAATATGATAATGTGCGGTCGGATCGCGAAAAAAAAAATCGGGATGTTGGAGGTTTAAGCCGTCTCCTTAGAGTGTAATCTAAGGAGACCTACTAGGAACACTTGACCCATATATATATATATATATATATATATATATATATATATATATATATATATATATATATATATATGGGGTTGTTGTACCTCAGCCGACGGCTGAGAGAGTTTCTCAGCCGGCGGTGAGGTGGCTGAATATATGCCACATATCGGTCGCAGAGTGTAGGTGTCAAAAAAATCAAAAAAATCCCGCCTAAAGAATCGTGAATCAAATTTGACGAAAATACTTTTTTTTTTACTTCTAAACTAGTAAAAACTCATCCACAACTAAAATTTACCTAAAAATTTTGTAATTTACAGAGAATTTTCAGTTGAATATATCTACAGTTATAAAATTCCTAATTCTACTACATAGAAAATATAATAGAAAAAATTTAGATCAAAATAATGTGAAATAAACAGCAGCAGTGAAAAGTAAAAAACATGCTTGAAACATAAAAAAACTATTATTTTTTATTTAATTTTTTATTATTTTATTTCGTGTTATTTTCAACTCTATAGGTTTAATAAAAGAAACTGAAATGAATAGAAAAATAAAATTTAATGTGGGGCAACCGTATATTGATTTTTCTATTACAAATTTACAGTGTAAAAAAATAATGACATACAATGGTTAATTATTTCGATTTCTTATCCACAAAAAATTCATAACAAACGAAACATGATATCGTTCAGCACATTCTGACCGTTTTATAAAGTCTGCGATCATAGTCACAGTCATAGTATAATAAAACTTTCGAACATTGCGACCATGGTCGCAAACATAATATAATATAACTTTCAATTTTATATGACGACTGCGACACTAGTCGCAGTCATAATATAACAAAACTTTCTATCACTGCGACTATGGTCACAGACTTAATATAATATAACTTTCAATTTTATATCATGTCTGTGACCCTAGTCGCATTCCTTATTCGCATAAAAATAACAGACGAAACATGCTATCGTTCAGCACTGCGACCTCGTTCAGCACTGCGACTAGTCGCTATCTTTTTTCGCATGCCTTATGTAACAGATTTTTGATAATTTTACAAATTAGATTAGCCATGCGACCCTGAAATCAGTCCGCGTATATCACATCTTATAAAATACTATATTAATTACTCTGACTGAAATGAAGTATTAATATTCTATCTACCGTGATACAACAACAGTCTCAAAAAAAGAGATGCACTAATATTAATCTCGATAAAGGAAAGATGTGCACCATACGTAATCTAATGATATAAGAAAAATATTCTATAAAAAGTTAATTTGTACTTCACGTAATAAACCTCTGGAAAAAAGGAACTCTTCGGATTCTCCCGCCATAACTCTTCAATTAAATATTGAATTTTTTTTACCACTTCTTTCAATACTCAACCGTCACCTAAAACAATTATTATTACTATTCATGTTCATTCACATTATTGACCTTTTTATAGTGCTTGTAACTAATATATTATCTCATATCTAAAAACTATATTTTTGCTCTTCCTTTTCAATTTGATTTCAAAACTTTCAGAAAATAATTCATTCTTGAATCATGTCTTCCCCATCTTCTTCCTCTGAACACTCAGATTTTAATTTCAATCATTCACCCAACGGTCCTCTTTCTTCTGGGTATTCTAGTGAATCTGATACCGGTCTGAACTTCACTCCTTTTTACTATCTCACTGCATCAAATAATATTTTATCTGATCCTCCTCTTCATGAGGATGATGAAGTTTTCATGGGGCTTAGTGAGGAGGAAATTATTCCTCTGCCACTTGACGGAGACATGCTTGATGAAAGCATGTCCTCTGATGCTGGAGGCTCGCTTTCTTTGAGCATATCTTTAATAAGTTCTTCTCGACACAGATCGGACGAAGAGCTTGATAGAGACAATCCATTCTGGGAGTTTATCGATGAACCAAAAAACCCTCAAAAAGAGGAAGATGATGAGAAAATAAGTGATGAATAGGAAGACGAGGAAACGAAGACGATGAATCTGCTTATGATGGTGACGACGACAAGGATTAGAATTTCCTGATCTTCTGATATTCAGCATTATTTTGTCTTCTTTTAAGAACTTTTAATGCTCTTTTTTTGTAAGGTTTCTATCTGACCATATTATGTTATAAATAAAATTTACTTCTATCTGTAAAATAATCTTTCATATTTTTAAAATACATATAAAGTATACCGTATAGTTATTATTTCTGCATCTTATCTGCGATAATGGTCGCAGTACTCATATAATAGTTACATATGAAACTGCGACCACGGTCGCTTTCCAGTCATAAACAATTTGATCGTTTTGCATTCAATAAAGTTAAAAACAGGTACCATGGTCGCAATCCAAAATTAAACTATATAAACAGATAATACTGCGAACATGATCGCAATCCTCTCAAATCAGTATATTTCACTATATATTTCACTGTATATCACAAATTAGAAAACTACGACTGCTGTTCTTAAACACTGCGACCATAGTCGCAGTCCTACTTCGCATGCAATAAGTAAAAAAAATTCATAGTTTATAGGCGGCTGAGACAACAATTACAGTGAAGAGCAAATATATAAAATCATACGTAAACTGCGACTATAGTATCAGTCCTTAGTCACCGTTATTACATTTAACCTAGCAAAAAATTCATCCACAAAAATGTTGTCATGAATACTGCAACCATAGTCGCAGTCCTTGATCGCTTGCAATATGTAAAAAAAAAATTTAATAGTTTATAGGCGGCTGAGACAACAGTCACAGTGAAGAACAAATATATAAAATAATACGTAAACTGCGATTATAGTATCAGTTCTTAGTCACCGTTATTACATTTAACCTAGCAAAAAAAACGTCCACGACATGCTCTCGTTAAGCACTGCGATCATAGTCGCAGTCCTTGTCTGCATTCAATATGTAAAAAAATAATAATAATAATTTATACATTACATGCGAAAAAAGTAAAATGCGACGATATTCAAAATCAGTAAAATTCTTACACATCATATCATAAAAAAATCTACAAATTAAATAATTGTAGACTGCGATAAATGGCGCTTTTAAAACTATTGAGAAATTAATTTATTGACCACTACGGCCTTAGGCGCATTCCTAAAATATATAATATATGCGTAAAAAAAAATTAAAACTGTTGAGAAATTATTTTATTGACAACTATGAGCTAAGGCGCATTCCTAAAATATATAATATCTGCGTAAACAAAAAATTAATAAAGAAGCATTCAAATTAGTTTCGTGATTTGATGAAGTTGGTCGCAGTTTGGCCGCAGTTATAAAAGATAACAAAATTGACTAACGTCAGAAATATAAAAAATAATAAACTATACAGATCCACTATCTTTTACCGCAGGGGTATTTAATAATTTTAACTGTTTCAATAGGCGGGGCGTACTTTCTAGTGTGGCTAATAACGTGTCACATCACCGCAGGCTGAGAGGGTCTCTCAGCCGTCGGCTGATATACATCTATATATATATATATATATATATATATATATATATATATATATATATATATATATATATATATATATATATATATATATGAAAAGTGTTCCTAGTAGGTCTCCTTAGATTGTAACCTAGGGAGACGGCTTAAATTCTAACATCCCGATCTTATTTTCACGATCCGACCGCACATTATCATATTCATGTTATAAGATGTATGCATATAAAAATTCATGTGATTTAAAGTTTGTTTACTCTAGTTTCTTTGGGTTCAAACATTAACGGTTTTTAAACAGTAGAATAAAATGGAACGATTAGATCGATGAGTAAATGAATTTCAAATCACGTAATTTTTTATATGCGTACATCTTATAACATGAATATGATAATGTACGGTCGGATCGTGAAAAAAAGATCGGGATGTTGTAGTTTTAAGCCGTCTCCTTAGATTACAATCTAAGGAGACCTACTAGGAGCACTTGACCCTATATATATATATATATATATATATATATATATATATATATATATATATATATAGCGAGAGAGAGAGAGAGAGAGAGAGAGAGAGAGGACCTTGAACAGCCGGCAAAGAACGCTTGCTTTCTCAGAATCATATAATTTTTCAAGCATTCTGGCATAGTTAAATAGTGCACTAACTTTGTCCCAAGGCAGCTTCAGAGGTGTACCATCTTCTTCGAGTTGATGGAATAAACTCAAATCCCTCTACTGAACAGAGAAGGTACTACAATCTATGGTAGAACTTATTCTCCCACTCAAGAAAGACTACCAAATTCCTTCCCCCAAAGCCTCCTTGAATGTTTATTCAGCCAGCTGAAAGAAAGAATTTGAAAGAAATTAAAGAGGACATAGATATTGCATATAAAAATTTGGCAGCAGAATATAAATTCTCAAATTCAAGAAAATTCACCGGATTGAATAAAACCCCCAAAGTATAAATATTTAAACATATTTTTTGGAAAATTTATGTTATATTAACCTCAAACTCTCCCTTTTCAAAGTGGAGAACTCCTACATTGTTGGGTAACTTTATTGGTACTCCTTCACCACCTTACTTGAGAATAAGAGCCTGAGATAAGAAAGAGATAAAGAGTAAGGCACAAGATTTGATACAAAGAAGGAAAAAAAAAGAGCAAGCACAAAGAATGCAAGAGCAGTACATAAAAGAAAATCACTACCTTGGGGGCAAAAAAGAAAGCAGTAAAATCACTACCTTGGGAATGTGAGTTTTTAATGATGCACAGGAATATTGCAAAACCTTCTTTTTTCTAAAAGAACAGAAAATGTTTTTGCAATATAAAAACTTTGATGCATTAACATTCAAAAAAGAAATGACCCATCAACCGTGTTGAAGAACATTAAGGAACTAATGACATTCTAAGTTGCATACTTGAGGAATCCAAATGCTAGCATAAACTGTACACTTCCAGGTGGTATGGCTAGGGACACTAGAAACATTTCAAAGGAAAAGAAACCTCACTTAAAACAAGTGACGTTCTAATGAATTGCATACTCAGAAGAACGCAAGTGCCAGCTGGCAAGAAATCTAGAACATTTATGCATGAAATCAACTATAGATAATAGTAATAAATTAATAAAATAACTTATGCTTGCTAGGTGTATTTCTTTTTCTAGTAACAAAGAATATCTCAGTAAGTAAAATACATAATAGAAGTCTTACATGATAAGACAGACTCACAACTTTCCAACTATTACACTCTCCTTTACCAAGAGTTAATAATCATTAGGTACTTTATATCTTTAACACAGAGACACTTTCTAGATGTTAAACTATCAGAGATTAGGAGCGAAAGAGATTAGTGCTAGGACTCATTCTCTGATTTATTTATAATAAGCAGTATATGATATACCAAGTCTCATAGGCGATGTGGGACTAAACCAATACAGAGTCTCTCTCAACACTCTCCTTTAAGCTAGAGCATATATATCATAGATGTCCAGCATGCCACAAATAAACTCTATCCTTACTCTTCTAAGTGATTTGGCAAGAAGATCTGCTAACTGGTGTTTTGATGATACATGCTTCGCCACAATGATCTTTTCCTCAAGCTTCTTACGAACTATATGACAATCAACCTCAATATGTTTGGTTCTCTCATAGAGCACGACATTTTGAGTAATATATATTGTTGCCTTATTGTCATCAAATAGTCTCATGGGACACTCTGAGGAAACAAATCTCTATCAATAAATCTCTCATCTAGATCACTTTAACGTCACATTTATCACATGTCACATTTATCACTGTCATGCACTCCGACTCTGCGCTAGACCGAGAGATCACAATATGTGTAATACCCCTAATGTATTTATACATGATTTTATGCGTATAATAAATTTTTACATGTGTATATACGATTTGTATTATTATTTTATATGGGTTTTGATAATAAATTCGTTATAGATTTCTATTGTTAGTAATAATTAATTTAAATAGTTATTAACATGTAGTTGTTAGTGACTATTATTATTGTTAGTATTATTATTATTGTTATCAATATTCAGTTATTTTTATTTATTTATTTATTTATTTATTTTTGCATTTTCTATCTTTCCATTGGCCTAATCCTTTGAACCCTAAATCAAGCCCACTTCCAATTCAATACTAATTGAATTGTTCTCTAACTTATTTTCATAAGCCCAAATCATTACTCATTGATCCATAACCCAACAACCTACCCTATATCAAATCATATATCTTATCAAATCCTAATTAACCAAATCATATCCTAACTAAATAAATCCTATCAAATAAAAATTCTAACTGACTCAAATTCTCTTTAATCCAAATTTTTATCTTCTCTTCCCAACGCGGCCCAGCATCATCCCTTTCTCTTCACAGTCGCTCCATCAAACCCCCATCGGCAGCCAACACCCCGTGGCGCTCTCTCTCTGCCGCATCCGCCCTCTCTCCGACGACCTCTGCCGCGGTAAGAACCTCCTCTGTCGCAACGTCGGAGCTATCCTCGGCCTCCATCATCAAGGCCGTGAGCCACCATGGCAGCCCCCTCTGGTGAGCTCGAGTTCCCCTTCATCCCTCTCTCTGTCGCGTTCTGCCAGTGTCCCCACCCAAGCCGCATCATCACTCCGGCTCGCCATCGTGCTCCTCCGCATCCTCCGCCATCACCTCCGGCGAACCCCGGAGCTCCGCCGTGATCTTGTATCCCCATGGCTGGGAGCCTTGCCTTGTAGGTGAGGTTTCCTTCCCTTCCACTCCTATTCGTCATGGTAATCTTATTTTTCTCCTTGCCCTTCCTCCGATGGTACCTATGCTAGTTAGATGGCCCAGTTGCCTACTGCTAGCACTTTTATTGAACACTTCCATAGCTTTTTGCACATTGCCTAGACACTTCCATAACATACGAAGCATACTATAGGCCCGTCTAGGTTCATTCAGGTGTCATGTTACATTTGCATTTTTTAAGATTCGTTTACTTTTATTTATTTTGTCAAGTGAGTGTTTGTTCTTATGTCATTTTTTTCTTTACCGTTATTATGTTTTATTCGTATTATTTCATGTGACTTTATATTATATTTTACCCGTTTGACTTGTTGTATCACTTCATGAGACATTATTAATTGTTCACCTTAATGGTGTAATTGGTATAAGCTTGTATCGATATCATTCCATGTGTTGGCAATGACCGTTGTTGGTTTAGACCTAGTATTGATATACCGTAGACCGTACTTAACCTTGTAACTGATATAGCTATGATAAATCCTAGAATGAATATACGTGTTGATTTTGAGCTTGATGGATCATTGAAAGAGGTTAGAGAACTATACTAGGTGAAGTGAATTTCAGTCATATTGTTTGGTGATATATCTTGATGATAATGAGTGTAATATCTACCATTTTCGTGTATTTTAGGAAATTATTATAAAGCCTTGATCATACACAGTCTAGTCGACTTGCTCCTACCCTAGTCGACTAACTTTAATTCCGACTGCTGTTGTAGATTTCTTATGGATTGAGGATTTTACCCTTTAGTTATGATCTTGGCTATAGTTGGATGGATCTAGTTTTTAGGAATAAGTATTGATTGAATTAACCTGACCTGATAGATCCTAGATATATATCTGATATGTTACTGAGTTTTGGGATCTTATGATTGACCTTGATAGAGTGAGAGTGTGTGATAATCTTGATCGAATTGAAATATGAGGATTTGATTATATGCGCCAGAGCATGTAGTATTTTAGTCATTGAGATTTGGATATATCGGAATATATATTGATGACTTGACGATCAGAGTAGATTGATAGGGAGAGACTGATTATTGATATATTGAGACGATGGTTTATTATACCTGATTACTGATACGGATTAATACTTGATGTTCACGATGATTGTATAGCGACTGTTGGTTGACAGATTAGTTACTATTGTATTTTAGTGCAGATGGATATGAGATATTGACCGGTTCTAGATTAGAGTGTCCATTGAGCAGTATCTGGATTCATTATTATATGAATTTATGTTATTGAAAGTTACTGGGACAAGATTGTTTGACCGTAACACCTTGTACAGTCTCATTGTTCATCGTATACACGGTTATTGTTACCGTTCACTGTTACTGATATTATTCACCGTGTATACGATTATTGATTGACTATTACTGTACTGTAATCGTTACTGTCACCGCATCGTCCCCATGTTATAGGTAACATGAATATTGATTATTTTTACTGAATTTAATATAATGTAAATTGATAACTTACACTGGGATTGGAAAAATTATGGAGGAGACAGCGTCTATATTTTGGGTGGACCTAGGATACAGGTTGCGCAGCCGAGATACGGTTCCACTGCAGGGTTCCGGGGGATGACAGACATCCCGTATTGTTCATATTGTCATTATTATTGACACATTATTATTATTATTGTCATTGGCTACCTAGCGGTAGGACCTGGTTCAGCGCCAGGTGATTGGGCCGTGGTTCTGGGTATGTACGGAACCTACCTAAAACATGGACAATGTCTCTTCTATTAATTTCAATAACTTAGGACCTGATTGACACGTGTAGTAGATGTAGTATGGGATGCGTCTATTAAGGTGGCAATTGGTGTTCGCTGACATAATAAATAACAAACTTAAATCTTACATTGACATTATAGACTGAATTGGATATATTGACTGATTGTAAACATCTAATAATACCAATGAACTGACTGTAGACGTGGCACCCGATTGGACATCTGATTTTGTATTGATTGGCTTTATTATTTTCTATCCATGTTTTATATGTTACTTCTGTTTTATTCCAGCATATGTGTTTCCTAGTTTGCTCACATTTATATTCGCATGTCCTTCCCTTTTCCTCTTATACATTCACTAGGAGTTCTGATTCCCTGGATCTGCATATCCAGATCCAAGGCTATTTATTGTTGATCAGGTATTTGGAGAGGGTCATATTTACCTTGAGGAGCTGGAGTCTCTTCCTTTTGATTATCGGTATCCCTGCTCTTTTATTCATATATCGCATCCTGTCATATTTCTTATTCTTATTCATATGCTATCATTGTGTTAGACTTTATATGTATTATTGTAGTGATTCTGATTTATGATAGAGATTTATAACTTGTTCAGGTTACTTTAGGCTTAGTGCGCATACGTGAGATATTTTCCTTGCGTATATGCGTCGCCGACTCTCGTCGCGTCTCTGCTTTAGCGTATTTTGGGAAGCGGGATGTGACAGGATTTTCTTGGTATCTGAGCCAGGTTCGACATAAAATGGACTTGATTCTTACCGATAACTTGAACAGCTATAATTACACTGCAATATACATATAGGATTCACAATTTGATATTTAGTCCACTTGGAATTGACTGTCCTCCTTTTGAAAATCGATCTTCTTGATCTTTCGATCTCTCTGATCGCATCTCTTTTTCTAGAGTAATCTTGATCCCATCTTGATACTTATTCTTCTTCCTGACTCAAATTTCTTAATTTTGTCTCTTGAATTTGTTGATGACTTTGATTTTAACATTCCTTCTGGATCGATCTGTATTCTTCTATTGATTCCTATCTTTCATCTCGGTCCTTTTCTCTGATATTGACTATTGGGACTGACTTTTGTACATGATCGATAACAGAAACCAGAGTAGTACAGTGGAAGCGTGGTGGATTTATGATGTGCAGAGAAGCGACGTAAAGCTTGTTTGTTTTCTCTCTTAATTTTGATTCTTTTATCATTTCCCGTTTTATCGAAATTTCGAGGACCAAATTTTTATAAGGTGGGTAGAATGTAATACCCCTAATGTATTTATACATGATTTTATGCATATAATAAATTTTTACATGTGTATATATGATTTGTATTATTATTTTATGTGGGTTTTGATAATAAATTCGTTATAGATTTCTATTGTTAGTAATAATTAATTTAAATAGTTATTAACATGTAGTTGTTAGTGACTATTATTATTATTATTATTATTATTATCATCAATATTTAGTTATTTTTATTTATTTATTTATTTATTTTTGCATTTTCTATCTTTCCGTTGGCGTAATCCTTTGAGCCCTAAATCAAGCCCACTTCCAATTCAATACTAATTCAATTGTTCTCCAACTTATTTTCATAAGCCCAAATCATTACATTGATCCATAACCCAACAACCTACCCTATATCAAATCCTATATCTTATCAAATCCTAATTAACCAAATCATATCCTAACTAAAAAATCCTATCAAATCAAAATCCTAACTGACTCAAATTCTCTTTAATCCAAATTTTTTTTCTTCTCTTCCCAACGCGGCCCAGCATCATCCCTTTCTCTTCACAGCCGCTCCATCAACCCCCATCGGCAGCCAACACCCCGTAGCGCTCTCTCTCTGCAGTATCTGCCCTCTCTGTGGCGAGCTCCGCCGCGGTAAGAACCTCCTCTGTCGCAACGTCGGAGCTATCCTCGGCCTCCGTCATCAAGGCCTTGAGCCACCGTGGCAGCCCCCTCTGGTGAGCTCGAGTTCTCCTTCATCCCTCTCTCTATTGCGTTCCGTCGGCGTCCCCACCCATGCCGCATCATCACTCCGGCTCGCCATCGTGCTCCTCCGCATCCTCCGCCATCAGCTCCGGTGAACCCCGGAGCTCCGCCGTGGTCTTGCATCCCCATGGCCTAGAGCCTTGCCTTGTAGGTGAGGTTTCCTTCCCTTCCACTCCACTTCGTCCTGGTAATCTTCTTTTTCTCCTTGCCCTTCCTCCGATGGTACCTATGCTGGTTAGATGGCCCAGTTACCTACTGCTGGCCCTTTTATTGAATACTTCCATAGCTTTTTGCACATTGTCTAGACACTTCCATGACATACGAAGATACTATAGGCCCGTCTAGGTTCATTCAGGTGCCATGTTACATTTGCATTTTTTAAGATTCATTTACTTTTATTTCTTTTGTCAAGTGAGTGTTTTTGTTCTTATGTCATTTTCTTCTTTACCGTTGTTGTGTTTTATTCGTATTATTTCATGTGACTATATATTATATTTTACCCGTTTGACTTGCTGTGTCACTTCATGAGACATTATTAATTATTCACCTTAATTGTGTAATTGGTATAAGCTTGTATCGGTATCATTCCATGTGTTGGCAATGACCATTATTTGCTTAGGCCTAGTATTGATATACCGTAGACCGTACTTGACCTTGTAACTGATATAGCTGTGATAAATTCTAGAATGAATATACCTGTTGATTTTGAGGTTGATGGATCATTGAAAGAGGTTAGAGAGCTATACTAGGTGAAGTGAATTTCAGTCATATTGTTTGGTGACATATCTTGATGATAACGAGTGTAATATCTACCATTTTCGTGTATTTTAAGAAATTGTTATAAAGCCTTGATCATACACAATCTAGTCGACTTGCTCCTACCATAGTCGACTAACTTTAGTTCTGACTGTTGTTATAGATTTCTTATAGATTGAGGACTTTACCCTTTAGTTATGATCTTGGCTATAGTTGGATGGACCTAGTTTTTAGGAATAGGTATTGATTGAATTAACCTGACCTGATAGATCCTAGATATATATCTGATATGTTATCAAGTTTTGGGATCTTATGATTGACCTTGATAGAGTGAGAGTGTGTGATAATCTTGATCGAATTGAAATATGAGGATTTGATTATATGTACCAGAGCATGTAGTATTGCAGTCATTGAGATTTGGATATATCGGTGACTCAGAGAATATATATTAATGACTTGAGGATCAGAGTAGATTGATAGGGAGAGACTAATTATTGATATATTTAGATGATGGTTTATTGTACCTGATTACTGATACGGATTGATACTTGATGTTCACGATGATTGTATAGAGACTGTTGGTTGATAGATTAGTTACTATTATATTTTAGTGCAGATGGATATGAGATATTGACCGGTTCTGGATTAGACTGTCCATTGAGCAGTATCTGGATTCATTATTGTATGAATTTATGTTATTGAAAGTTACTGGGACAAGATTGTTTAACCGTAATACCCTGTACAGTCCCATTGTTCATCGTATATACGGTTTGTTGGCCCAAAGGCCTTCCACTCTAGTTTTGATGATGATTAACTCATGTAATTATGTGTACTAATAATCTTGTATTTTTAGTTTCAGATCATTAATCAAGTTATTAGTTGGTGAAAGCTTCCACACATCTTTCACATGTTGATTCAAGAGCCCTAGCGTCAAAGATCACATATAGTACTTGCTCGATGGATCAAGGAGTTTTGAATCGAGTCGGCTTGGAGATTGCGCTCTACAAGAAGACTTCGGTACCATAGTTAGTTTTGTGTTTAGATCCAAATTGTAAAGATTAGAATAGTATGATATGCTCAAGTTCACAACACACACGTTTCATGTTTTGAATATTGGTTTTCGGTTTTTCGGTTTTAGGTTTAACCGATCTTGATTTTCATAAATAAATAGATCAAAACAAGTTTACATGGTTTAATGTATATATGATTTGTTCTATATACATGCATGCTTTAATTTCCTAGACAAACTTAGTTTTGACTCACTTATTCATGTGTTTTATGTTTTGGTATTTTTGACAAAACATATTTTGGAATTAAATGACAAAAACATGGATATATATTTGTTTCATGTATATTGAATTTCTATCCATATGCATTATGCCTAAATGTTGTTTAAGTATCATGTTTTTGTATTTGGAAGAGTTTTGGACAAAACGTATTTTCTATTCAAAATCCAAGTTTTAGAAAATACAGTTTTTGGTTTTTGGTAAAAATGATAAGACACAAAAATAGTTCATATTGATTGATATTTGAGCTAAACTTTTTACCACATGTTTATATATCAATGCAAAATGATAAAACTATTTTTGGTGATTTTTAGAAAAGATAAAAGAATTTTTAAACATGTTTTTAATTCTGTTTTCTGTTCCAGGCTTCACCAGTCGACTAGTCTTCTGACCAAGTCGACTTGGCTGAAGTCGGTCGACCGGGTCGGTCGACCGACGTGCACAGAATTGTGCACGTTTTGCAGACTTGGGACGGTCGACCGTCTGGGTCGACCGGGTCTGAGAGCAGAGCTCTCTGTTTGTTTGGGTCGACCGGGGCGGTCGACCGGTAGCTGCCAACGGGCAAAAATTGACCGTTGGACGGTCGACCGTCCGGTCGACCGGTAGGGTTATTTTGGCAAAATCTGCTGCCAACGGCTAGTTTCCAAATTTGCATATAAATACCTCATTTGCAAGAGTTTTTCTCTAAGATTTTTTGTGCGAATTTTTCCTTACTCTCTGGTGTTTCCACAGCAATCAAAAGAGGTTTTTGGATTCAAATTGAACAATCTTTTTGGTGTTTTTATTAGGGTTTGAAAAATCAAAGAAAAGGGATTTTGGGAAAAGCTTTTGTTTGAACTTCACTATCTTCATTTCTATTATTTCCCAAAGATTTTCTTTGAGTTGCTGGTTTCAATCCCTTGGTTTTCTCCACACTTGAGCTAAAATCTACTATCTCTTCTATAGGATCTTTGTGTGAGAGAAAGAAATTGTTTGTGGTTGTTGTTTAGACCACCAAGTTAAAAACCCAATATTTGCTTTGTGCCTTGCCCTCATTGTGTTGAGGAAGTTGTGCAATTGGGTTGTATCCCTCAAGTTGTGAGGTGATCCTTGTGTTTGCTTTGTGCTAATCCCTCGGGTTGTAAGGTGATTGTTTTGTTGGATTGGAGCTTGCCTCAAGTGGAGGTTGTGGTTGTAAAAAGAGGAGTTGGGTACTCCTTGTAAGAGTCCTAGGTGGACTAGCTAGTGGATTGGAAATCCTTCGTGTGTCGAAGGCGGGGATGTAGAGCTGGGTGCTCGAACCTCGAAACATATATTGTTGTTTGCGCTTGATCCATTGACTCTCTCTCTATCTCTCTCTTTACTTTGTGCCTTGCAACTATTCATATTGTGCATTCATAATTGCTTGGCTTGGTTGTGTGTGCATCATTTATTGATTGCACTTGAGTGTATTGCTTTAAGTTTTTAAATTCCGCATTGAGTTGACTATATTAGCATAATCACCTACTCACCCCCCCTCTAGGTGATCTTTCAATTGGTATCAGAGCTAGCGCTCCTGATATTTAGGTTTAACCACCTAGGAGTGAGATCTTGGTTTGCTAATCTTCATTTGCATTATTCATTTGCACTCATTTAGTTTGCACTCATGGATAGCCCTCCTATGTTTGACCATATTAGACTTGATGCTTGGAAGGCCAATATGAGTAGCCATTTGAAAAGACTAAGACATCTAGTTTATCAAGCCTCCACTATGGAATCATTCCCCAATAGTAGCAAGCATAAGAAGGCAAATGCATTAGCACTTAGAACACTTAGAGCATCTCTTAGTGAACATCTTTTACCGGTGTTTAATCATTATGACTCAGCTTTTGCAGTTTGGAGCTTATTGACGTCTCCCGAGCTTCCAAGGATTATCAACAAGATGAGGAGATCTATGAGAGAAAAGTCCAAAGAGCGTTGCCTCATGGTCCAAGGGAATAACTCCCTTGAGGTACAATCGGATTCTCAATTAGATAATAGCTCTAGTTCCTATTGTCATGGTTGTTTTGAAGTTCAAACTTTAAATTTGGAACTTGCTCAAAAGCTTGAAAATTTATTGGAAAAACACAATCTTTTGAAAGAGGACAACCTTGTTTTGAAAAATGAACTAAAGGATTTGTGTTCTAATTTTGAATCGGTTTTGTAAGAGAAGGAAGAGATCACTAGTGAACGTGACTCACTAAGATCTCAACTAGACCTTGCCCTTGATGAGATTGAGATTTTGAAAAACAAAAATGATTGTAATGATGTTGTGAAAAACAATGAGGTTTTATCTTCTAAATTGGACTTTGTTTTAAAAGATAACCTTGTTTTGAAAATAAAATTGATTCAATTACAAAAGAATTGGATTTAGTTTTAAAGAAAAATGAATCTTTGCAAAATGAGATTGATATTCATGTATGCCATGCTAGTATAGCTTCTTCTTCTTCTTCCACACCTATTGCATGCTCCACTTTATCTTCCACCATTGAAAATGATATAAATATTTTGAAGATGAGTGTTGAATGTTTGGGATCCACTTTGAGCCAATGCACATTGAATCATTCACGCTTGGAAACCTTGGTTCGCAAGAAACAAGGTTCATCTTTGCATGCACACCCATCACAGCATACACATGCTTTCCACGGTCACCACCTTCACACGTATGCTCATGTGTACACATGTACACATTGTGGCCGAAAAGGTCATCTTGCTAGATTTTGTTATGATCGTATCTATCATGAAAATTTAGCAACTAATCTTGTTTGGGTTAGAAAGGATACTAACCCCCGTGGACCCACAAAGAAATGGGTACCAAGACCACCTCTATACTTTTTGATGTAGGTGGGAGCTCTCGCAAAACGTGAGAGTGTTGGTGCCTTGGAGTGGATGCGTTCCGTGCCTAAAGAGAACCATTTGGATGCTTCACTCTCAAGGAGATTTGGTGAGAGGACCACCGTGGTTTGGAGAATTAGAGATGCACCTTCATCGGTTTTGGTATCATTCTCTAACTCCCATTTTTATTTGCATGCTTTTCATGATTATCTATTTATAGCATGTCATGTTTTGTTATTCATTATGCCTATGCCATGCTCATTAGAATAGTGTTATACATGTTTAGTTACTTGAGCACCCATAATTTATATGGATCTATATTTAGTGTTCTCACCTTGTTTAAACTAACATGTATGCCCTAGATCTAATGCACATGCATATGCATTATGACCATTTGGATGTTTATGATTTTTGTTCTTGTTGAATCATGTTTCATTGTTTCATGATTAGTATGATATTTGCCATGTTTATTAGACTTATGCTTTACATGATTAGTTGTTGAGACACCCATGTTTAGTTTGGACCCATATTTTGTGTTCTCTTTATGTTTTAGTTATCATGTTTATCATAGGTTTAATGCACATGTCTTTGTCATGCAAATCATATGGTTGACTATGACTTTTGTTTTAATGATTCATAACTTGTGTTGTAATAGCTTAACAATGGTGATGTGTTGTATGATTTCTAATTTTGCCACATGTTTTGATGTTTTTAGGCTATTATGTATTTCTTGATTCTAATAGCATGTGGATGTTCTTCATGATCATTTTTATGTCTTTCATGTTGATTTATATCCCATTTTGTGCTTAATGATTTGATTACTTGTTTAGATGTTAGTTTTCATTAAGACTAGAATTTATACTTGCACATGTAGTGGGACACAAATAAATCTTTATATTTGTTTGTGCTTGGATGCTTATTTGTACCCATTAAATGTGTTAGTATAGCCTAGTTTTGATGATTCATGTATTTTAAACTTGTATTCCTATTTTTGGAGTTGTTTTATGTGTATGAGTTTTCATTTCATGTATATGTTTATTTTACCAAACCTTAAGTTATACATGTATACCCTTTGAGTCATTTGCCTTTCATGCAAATCTGTATATATGGACTCAATTGTATTTAGGGATATGTATGTATACTTATTGTGTTGATAATTCATACATATACCTTGAAATGAAATTAGTTTTAATGAAATTTTAGTTTTTCTTGATTTCGTGTTCATTTGTTTAACTTCATGTATATGTCTATCTTGTCCAAACTATTGATTATACATGTACATCCTTGAGCCACGTGCCTTCATGCATATACTTTTGTGGACTCATTGTGTTTAGGATATGTATGTATACTTTAGTTTGTACATGACATACATATGCCTTGAAGTTTAAATCGTTTGGATGAATTTCATGTTTACTAAGTGACTTCACATTTATAATGAATCTCTTGTTCTTAAGATGATTTCAATTGGTGATTTCACATCTTAGATGAATTTCATGTTTTCAAGGAATTTCATATGAGCCTAATTGAATATTTTCATGATTGTATGTGTCACATAACACTTGTTCACTCACTTTATTAGTTTACTCATGATTTGTTTTCATGAGAATTTGAATGAGCTTTATGGACTTTGAGTGTTTAGAGATCATGTGATTTACATGTGTTTCATGAAAAACAATTTTGTTTTATTCCTTGCTTGAAGGATTTCGTACTAGTTTTAAAAGTTTTTCCTATAACTAGTTCGTATTCTTCACTATGGTAGAGTTTTTCAAACATTCTACATTTTCAAATCTATTTTTGAAAACCCCTACCTTCAATGGGAGGATGGATGGGAGATCATGTTCATGTATGCCTTATACTGAAAATCATTTAAAACTTGAACCATGATTGGGAGGTATAGTAATATGAAGTATACATTTGATCTTATTGTTATTTCAATTGGTATCATTGAATTCTTTCAATTGGTATCAATCTTGACATTTCTTGTATACTCATATGTGTTTATGTGTATGTATGCTTCATTCCAAGAATATCAATTTCTATTGGTATCTATTTTTCATACATATATATGTTTTATTTGTGCTTATTATATCCCTATATCTTTAAGCACAAAATCTTGTTTATGCTAGTGCTTGAGCTTCAATTTTGTTTCAATTGATTACTTTTAAATTGGTATCAAGCACATGCATCATTTTAGTTGGTATTTCATAAAGGGAGAGAAAATTTAATTTTGTCTTTCAATTGGTGATTTTTCAATTGGTATTTGTTTCCCACTCCCTTACTTTATGATTGAAAATTTCATATTGGTATCATATGTTTAATATGAAAATTATTTACAATTGGTATCAAAATTTTGTTTAAACATTCAAAATTTATTATGTTTAATTTCAATTGATATCAAGATGTTTCATGTGTTTTTGTTTAAAATTGGTATCAATATTTTTTGTTTGTTTTCTTTCAATTGGTATCAAGATGCTATTCTTTGACATATTTTCAATTGGTATCTTAATTGATTGTCACCTCTAGTTGACTTTGTTTTTGTTTTAGATAAAAAGGAAAATATTATTTTTTTTGATTCATTGTTTCGAACAAAAAGGGGGAGAAATATTTATTGATTTTTTCAATTGATTTGGCTTTGCTTTTACCCCTTATTGAAGATTGACTCTTTGTATTAAAAAGAGAGAAGATTTTGTTTTGTTTTGATTTTTACCCCTTTATTGATGATTGACAAAAAGGGGGAGAAGAATTTGAGTTTATATATGCATGTTTTTGTTTTGCATATATTAAGTTTAATTTAGTTTAATTTTAATTGGTATCTAAAGCATGTTTTATAATTGGATGTTTTGTAATTGGTATCTAGAGTGTAATTGGTATCTAGAGCATGTTTTGTTTTAAACATTTCATTGGAATTGGTGTTTTGTTTTAAACATTTCATTGGAATTGGTATCTAGAGGATGTTTTGTTTTTGAACATTTCATTGGTATCTAGACCCTTTATTGTTTATGCATAGATATGCATGTTTCATGTTTCATGTTTAAGAGCCTTCATTGCATATTCATTATGTTTATTTGGTTATGCATGAGTTAAGGGGGAGCTTCTTTGAAGCTTAAGTTTAATCCATGCATATATAACTCCATGAGTTTTGTCATCATCAAAAGGGGAAGATTGTTGGCCCAAAGACCTCCACTCTAGTTTTGATGAGGATTAACTCATGTAGTTATGTGTACTAATAATCTTGTATTTTTAGTTTCAGATCATTAATCAAGTTATTAGTTGGTGAAAGCTTCCACACATCTTTCACATGTTGATTCAAGAGCCCGAGCGTCAAAGATCACATATAGCACTTGCTCGATGGATCAAGGAGTTTTGGATCGAGTCGGCTTGGAGATTGCGCTCTACAAGAAGACTTCGGTACCATAGTTAGTTTTGTATTTAGATCCAAATTGTAAAGATTAGAATAGTATGATATGCTCAAGTTCACAACACACACGTTTCATGTTTTGAATATTGGTTTTCGGTTTTTTGGTTTTAGGTTTAACCGATCTTGGTTTTCATGAATAGATAGATCAAAACAGTTTACATAGTTTAATGTATATATGATTTGTTCTATATACATGCATGCTTTAATTTCCTAGACAAACTTAGTTTTGACTCACTTATTCATGTGTTTTATGTTTTGGTATTTTTGACAAAACATATTTTGGAATTAAATGACAAAAACATGCATATATATTTGTTTCATGTATATTGGATTTCTATCCATATGCATTATGCCTAAATGTTGTTTAAGTATCATGTTTTTGTATTTGGAAGAGTTTTGGACAAAACGTATTTTCTATTCAAAATCCAAGTTTTAGAAAATACAGTTTTTGGTTTTTGGTAAAAATGATAAGACACAAAAATAGTTCATATTGATTGATATTTGAGCTAAACTTTTTACCACATGTTTATATATCAATGCAAAATGATAAAACTATTTTTGGTGATTTTTAGAAAAGATAAAAGAATTTTTAAACATGTTTTTAATTCTGTTTTCTGTTCCAGGCTTCACCAGTCGACTAGTTTTCTGACCAAGTCGACTTGGCTGAAGTCGGTCGACCGGGTCGGTCGACCGACGTGCACAGAATTGTGCACGTTTGACAGACTTGGGACGGTCGACCGTCCGGGTCGACCGGGTCTGAGAGCAGAGCTCTCTGTTTGTTTGGGTCGACCGGGGCGGTCGACCGGTAGCTGCCAACGGGCAAAAATTGACCGTTGGACGGTCGACCGTCCGGTCGACCGGTAGGGTTATTTTGGCAAAATCTGCTGCCAACGACTAGTTTCCAGATTTGCCTATAAATATCCCATTTGCAAGAGTTTTTCTCTAAGATTTTTTGTGTGAATTTTTCCTTACTCTCTGGTGTTTTCACAGCAATCAAAAGAGTTTTTTGGATTCAAATTGAACAATCTTTTTGGTGTTTTTATTAGGGTTTGAAAAATCAAAGAAATGGATTTTTGGAAAAGCTTTTGTTTGAACTTCACTATCTTCATTTCTATTATTTCCCAAAGATTTTCTTTGGGTTGCTGGTTTCAATCCCTTGGTTTTCTCCACACTTGAGCTAAAATCTACTATCTCTTCTATAGGATCTTTGTGTGAGAGAAAAAATTGTTTGTGGTTGTTGTTTAGACCACCAAGTTAAAAACCCAATATTTGCTTTGTGCCTTGCCCTCATTGTGTTGAGGAAGTTGTGCAATTGGGTTGTATCCCTCAAGTTGTGAGGTGATCCTTGTGTTTGCTTTGTGCTAATCCCTCGGGTTGTGAGGTGATTGTTTTGTTGGATTGGAGCTAGCCTCAAGTGGAGGTTGTGGTTGTAAAGAGAGGAGTTGGGTACTCCTTGTAAGAGTCCTAGGTGGACTAGCTAGTGGATTAGAAATCCTTCGTATGTCGAAGGCGGGGATGTAGAGCTGGGTACTCGAACCTCGAAACATATCTTTTTGTTTGCGCTTGATCCATTGACTCTCTATCTCTCTCTTTACTTTGTGCCTTGAAACTATTCATATTGTGCATTCATAATTGCTTGGCTTGGTTGTGTGTGCATCATTTGTTGATTGCACTTGAGTGTATTGCTTTAAGTTTTTAAATTCCGCATTGAGTTGACTAGATTAGCATAATCACCTATTCACCCCCCCTCTAGGTGATCTTTCACGGTTATTGTTACCGTTCACTGTTACTGATATTGTTCACCGTGTATATGACTACTGATTGATTGTTACTGTACTGTTATCGTTACTGTCATCGCATCGTCCCAGTGTTATAGGTAACATGAATATTGATTGTTTTTACTGAATTCAATAATAATGTAAATTGACAACTTACACTGGGATTGGGAAAATTGATGGAGGAGACAGCGTCTGTATTTTGGGTGGACCTAGGATACAGGTTGCACAGCCGAGATACGGCTCCACTGCAGGGTTCCGGGGGATGACTTACATCCCATATTTTTCATATTGTCATTGTTATTAACACATTGTTATTATTGTCATTGACTGCCTAGCGGTAGGACCTGGTTCAGCGCCAGGTGATTGGGCCGTGGTTCCGGGTATGCACGGAATCTACCTAAAGCATGGATATTGTCTCTTCTATTAATTTCAATAACTTAGGACCCTGAATGACACGTGTAGTAGATGTAGTATGGGATGCGTCTATTACAGGTGGCAATTGGTGTTCGCTGACATAATAAATAACAAACTGAAATCTTACATTGACATTATAGACTGAACTTGATATATTGACTGATTGTAAACATCTAATAATACCAATGAACTGACTGTACACGTGGCACCCGATTGGACATCTAATTTTGTATTGATTGGCTTTATTATTTTCTATCCATGTTTTATATGTTACTTCTGTTTTATTCCAGCATATGTGCTTCCTAGTTTGCTCACATTTATATTCGCATGTCCTTCCCTTTTTCTCTTATAGGGGTTAGCATCGGTCGGTTCGGTTCGGTTTTTGCTAATTTTTTTAAAATCGAACCGAACCGATTAGACTTTGTAACCGAACCGAACCGAACCGACTCAGTTCAGTTCGGTTTTCGGTTTTTTTGGTTAGGCTCATATATTTTCATCATTTCTTACATTTTTTAATCACCATTATATTATCATCCTTTAATATCCTAATCTCAAATATCCAATACCCAAATTAGAAACAAGAAAAATACCCTAACCTTAATGTGAATTGAAAATTTCATGTTCTAAAACTTTTACACTGTACTTGAGATTTTATATCAAAGCTTGCATAATTATTATTAACTTTTACTAACAAGATTACAAAAGAAAGAACTATATTAATATAAATATTATTCTCAATTATGATAGTGTATTTAACATGTCTTTCACGTGTTCAATTTAAAAAGATGATATTGCTAGAACTAATGAGATAAGGTTCCACCTGTTTTTTTATGAACTATATAACTCACTAAATTGAATTTGGGTGGGGTAATACATAGGGCGAGAAGTTCGGTTCGGTTCGGTCGGGTTCGGTTTTTGTAACCCAAAACCGAAAACCAACCGAACTAGAGCGGTTCGGTTCGGTTCAGGTTCGGGTTTCGGTTTTTGGTCGGTTATTTCGGTTATAACCGAACTCTGCTCACCCCTATTCTCTTATACATTCACTAGGAGTTCTGACTTTCTGGATCTGCATATCCAGATTCAGGGCTATTTATTGTTGATCAGGTATTTGGAGAGGATCATATTTACCTTAAGGAGCTGGAGTCTCTCCCTTTTGATTATCGGTATCCCTGCTCTTTTATTCATATATCGCATCCTGTCACATTTCTTATTCTTATTCATATGCTATCATTGTGTTAGACTTTATATGCATTATTGCAGTGATTCTGATTTATGATAGAGATTTATAACTTGTTCATGTTACTTTAGGCGTAGCACGTATACGTGAGATATTTTCCCTGCGTATACGCGTCGCCGACTCTCGTCGCGTCTCCGCTTCAGCGTATTTTGGGAAGCGGGACGTGACACTATGTTTCTTGTTTTTTTATGACACAAAATTTTCTCTAAGAAAGACACAATATATTGTAATCAGACCTCCTATCATAAGGACACCCTGCCCAGTCTGCATCGGAGAAACCAGTTACTCGAGTGTGTCCATGATCTAAATAGAGAAGCCCTCTCCCTGAACCTTCAGGCACATTAAAATCCTCATCACTGCCTCTTGTGTGTAGTCCTCAATACTGATAAAAACTGACTCACTATGTTGACTGAAAATGTGATGTCTGGTCTGGTCACTATCAAGTAGTTCAGTTTTCTTACCAATCTCATGTACCTCTCAGTATCCTCAAGAAGCTCTCCTTGATCTAGTATCAGCTTTGTGTTCACATCCATCAGAGTATCAATACTCTTGCATTCTAGCATCTCAGCCTCTGAAAGCAAGTCAAATACATACTTCCTCTGTGACAGCCCTTCTTAGACATGGCCACCTCAATGTCTAAGAAGTACTTAGAGATCCAAGATCCTTGGTCTGAAAGTACTTCTTCAAGCTATAATCCCCTTCGTGTCATCTCTTGTGATCACAATCTCATCCACATACAAAACTAGTAGGGATCCTCTTCCCATGTTGTATCCGCCTAAACACAAAGTGATCTTTCTTTGCACGACCAAACTCCTGAATCAACCTCCTAAACCACTGATGCAAAGCGCTCAAACCAGGCTTTCAAGGCTATTTCAAACCGTAGAGTAATTTTTTCAACCTGCAAACCTTCTTCGCACACTCTCCCTAAGCAACAAAGCCTGAAGAATGCTATAGGTAAATCTTCTCATTAAGAATACCATTGAGAAAAACATTCTTGATATCCAGTTGATGAACTGGCCAGTGGTACGTCACTGCACTGCCAATGACACAAGTATCCGCATAGATGTCATATCCACACATAATCAAGCTCATACACCTGTGAGTATCCTTTGACAACCAATCTCGCCTTTAAGCGAGCCAGAAATCCATCGGCATTTAAATTGACAGTGCAAACTCACTTGCACCAACGGCTTTCTTCTCTGGTTGAAGTGTGACCAACTCTCAAGTCTCATTCTACTATAAAGTCGTCACCTCCTATTGCATCGCCTTAGTCCAAACTGAAATAGATATTGCTTCTGACATATTCTTGAAAACTGAGCATGAGTTCAAAGAAGTAATAAATGAAAGAAAGTTAGATGATAAATGAGAACAAAAAACAAAATTGTAAAGGGAATGTTCAGTACAAGTCTGTTTGCCTTTTCGAAGTGCAATTGGAAGATCAAGTAGTAGAAGTACCAGGTAATTGAGCAGTGATATTCTCACTTGATTCTTACGCGGGACTTGATACTGAAGTTGACGTTGGCATAGAGCACGAGTTGTTCATCGTGTATAGACTTTAATCGGATCCTGAAACCGAAGTGTATCTTTACTAGTCATATTTTTCAGATGTGGTCTCACTACTATTCGTCAGAATTGCCGTAGGGCAAATGGATTATGCTTGGTGTGTGGTTCCCGAGACCATTCCATCGAAGCCTGTCCACACAGGAGAATGGGGATAGCCGGCCAAGCTTTACCGGCACTTCAGGGACCGAATGGACAGAGGGCACTTCCAGGGCCACCGGGACAGAGGAATCAAGGACCGATGATCAGGAGAGTTCCTCCCCCTCCTCCACAGCAAGCTATTCGCCCAGTCCAGAGAGGAGCTAGGACTGCTGCAGGGCGTGGAAGGGGTCAAGCCTTCAACTTGACAGAAGTAGAGGCTGAGACTTCTGAGGAGGTGATAACAGGTAATATCAGGGTGCATTCTAAACCTGTTTTAGCCCTCTTCGATTCAGGTGCTTCACATTGTTTTATCTCAGATCATTTTGTGGCATTGCATTCCATACCTGTTAGATCTTTAGACCACAAATGGGAGATTAGTACAGGGAATGGATTAGTCATATCTTCTAGAGTTTGTGCTGACTGTCCAGTAGAACTTTGTGATAAGACCTTGGCCATAGATATGCTCGTACTAGACACCAAGGGGTACGACGTAATCTTAGGCATGACCTGGCTCAGTCAATATTATGCAGTTATTGACTGTAGGGAGAAGAAGATTATTTTCAGGATCCCTCATCAACCGGAATTCCAATTCAGTGGAGAAGTGAAGTCTACTAAGAGAAAGACTCGGTTGACTACTTCGGAGGTTCAGAAGGGAGTACCGTGTGGGATGAATTTCCAGGAGTGTTTGCTGAGATCTCAGGACTGCCACCTGAAAGGATGATTGAGTTCTCTATTGAGACTGTGCCTGGAGCAGCTCCTATATCCAAGGCTCCGTACAGGATGGCACCTACGGAGTTAGAGATTCTGAAGGAGCAACTGCAGGAGTACTCTGATAAGGGATTGATTCGGCCAAGTACTTCACCATGGGGAGCTCCAGTACTATTGGCGAATAAGAAGGATGGTGGTAAGAGGCTTTGTATTGATTATAGAGAATTGAACAAAGTTACCATCAAGAACAAGTATCCCTTACCAAGGATTGATGATCTGTTTGATCAGCTTCATGGAGCCCGAGTATTCTCTAAATTAGATTTGCAGTCGGGTTACCATCAGCTAAGGGTGAGGAAGGAGGATATTCCGAAGACGGCATTCAGGACCCGTTATGGCCACTATGAGTTTCTAGTTATGCCTTTCGGAGTCACCAATGCCCCTTCAGTTTTCATGGATTTGATGAACAGAGTGTTCTCGCCCTATTTGGATCAGTTTGTAGTGATTTTTATAGATGACATCTTGATCTATTCAAAGAGCAACAGGGAGCATGCAGAACACTTGAGGATTGTATTGCAGACTCTACAGCAGGAGCAGCTTCATGCTAAGAGGAGCAAGTGTGACTTTTGGTTGGACAGTATAGCCTTCCTTAGACACATAGTTTCAGCAGAAGGGATTTCAGTTGACCCCAGCAAAGTCCAGGCAGTGAAGGATTGGCCAATTCCGAGGACGGTGACTGAGATTAAGAGTTTTCTGGGACTAGCCGGATATTACCGACGCTTTGTCCAAGATTTCTCTAGGATTGCAGCTCCGTTAATCCAGCTCACTCGGAAAGGAGAAAGGTACACATGGACAGAGGAATGTACTGCAGCTTTTGAGCAATTGAAGCAGAGGCTCATTTCAGCTCCAATCTTGAAGACTCCCTCAGGAAGAGGAGGGATGGTCATATTCAGTGATGCATCAGGAAAAGGCCTGGGGTGTGTACTTATGCAACATGATCATGTCATAGCTTATGCATCCAGGCAACTGAAGACTCATGAGCGGAATTACCCAACTCATGACTTGGAGCTAGCAGCTGTTATATTTGCCTTGAAGATCTGGAGGCATTATCTTCTGGGAGATAAGGTGTTGATATACACGGATCACAAGAGCCTCAAGTATATTTTCTCACAGAAGGAGTTGAACATGAGGCAGAGGCGGTGGTTGGAGTTGATGGCGGACTATGATATTGACTTGCAATATCATCCGAGCAAGGTCAATACAGTTCCAGATGCACTGAGCAGGAAGCCAGAGAATAGAGTGCTTGTCCAACTTACTCAGCAGAAGGAGTTGATTCGAGACTTCATCAGATTGGACTTGATGTTGGTTCGAGGAACTGAGAAGGCAGGACAGTTCATGACTTTGCAGATTCAGTCAGTATTATTGGATGAGATCAAGGAAGCTCAAAAGGAAGATCCCAGATTGCAGTCATTTCGGGCCCAGGTAGAGGCTGGATTGAGGACTGATATCTGTATTCATCCAGATGGTGCATTATATTTTGGCAGCAGGATTTGTGTTCCCCAAGGAGAAGTTTGGCAGAAGATTCTAGCAGAAGCACACAGTTCAGCATATTCCATACACCCAGGGGGAAACAAGATGTATCAAGACATAAAGAAGCAGTTTTGGTGGAATGCTATGAAGAGGGAGATAGCCCAGTATGTTGCCAAGTGCTTGGTTTGTCAGCAGATAAGATAGAGCATCAGAGGACAGCTGGATTTCTACAACCTTTACCGGTACCTGAGTGGAAGTGGGAGCACATCACCATGGATTTTGTCACGGCATTGCCCCGCAGTCCTAAAGGTAATAATGCTGTGTGGGTAATCATTGATCGCCTCACCAAATCAGCTCACTTCATACCATTCAGGGTAGGTCAGACAACAGAGGTTCTGGCAGACAAGTACATGAAGGAGATAGTTCGTCTGCATGGAGTTCCAGTTAGTATTGTATCAGACAGAGACACCAGATTCAGATCTCATTTCTGGGAAAGCCTCCAAGAAAGTCTAGGGACTCGTCTGAAATTCAGTACTTCATATCATCCTCAGACAGACGGACAATCTGAGAGGACTATCCAGATTCTTGAAGATATGTTGCGGGCCTGCATGATTGAATTCCAGGGATCATGGGAAGACCATCTACACTTGGCTGAATTTTCTTATAATAACAGCTATCAGGAGAGCATCAAGATGGCACCTTTTGAAGCATTGTATGGTAGGAAGTGTAGGTCACCGATTTGTTGGGATGAAGTCGGTGAGAGGAGACTTTTGGGACCAGAGATCCTGATTCAGACAACAGATAAAGTCAGGATTATCAGAGATCACCTCAGGGCAGCACAGAGTCGGCAGAAGAGTTGGGCAGACACACTGAGAAGGCCATTGGAATTCCAGACCGGAGATCATGTGTTTTTGAAGATATCACCTACAAAAGGAGTAATCCGTTCGGTACTCGTGGAAAGCTTAGTCCGAGATATATCGGCCCATTCGAGATCTTGGACCGAGTGGGAGATGTGTCTTACAGGTTGGCGTTACCGCCATCTTTGGACGGAGTTCACAATGTATTCCACGTATCACAACTGAGGAAGTATGTGAAGGATGATAGTCATATCCTGGATCACTCCGAACTGGAACTACAACCGGATTTGTCATACCAAGAGCAACCGATGGCCATTTTGGACAGAAGTGTCAAGACATTGAAGAACAAGGCTATACCATTAGTGTTGGTGTCTTGGAACAGACATGCACCAGGTGAGGCCACGTGGGAACGAGAGGATGTTATCCGTGAGCGTTACCCTCAACTCTTCACTTCTTGATTGGTAAACTCTTTCCTTCTATCCTTCTCTACTGTTATCCTTCTTTGCTGTTACCTTTCACTTTATGAAATTTCGAGGACGAAATTTTTGTAAGGTGGATGGATTGTAATACCCCGTTCCCGGAATACGTACTTAGTTGCGTATTCAGTTTTTCGATCGTATTTTTCGATTTACTTCCTGTATTTGACCGATTTCAGTTTTAAAAAAATCATTTTCCAATATTATATATTTTCTATGATTTTCTGGAATTTTTCTGAATTTAATCAAATATTTTCAAAACCGGTGTCGACCAGTGCCGCTGATCGATTCTCGGATTTTTAATTCACAAACAGTTAGGAATTTCTAGAAGGTCCTTTAGACTTTATTTCTTAGAATCATCTTTTCTATCTAAATACTTTTTCTGAGAATTTTATGAATTTATGAAAATTCCAACGGAGTCGGTAGATAACTGATTCCGGGATTTTTAGTTTTAAAACCATAAAGTATTTCTTCAAACGGATTTCACTATGAGTCTTCATATATTATTCTTGATTTTTGGTAAAATTTACGAGTCGTTCCGAGATACTTGAATTTCGGACGATTTCGGTATTTTCCGAAATGTTTTCCGCATCTTCGACTTAAACCTGGAAATTGTCTTTTCAACATTTTTAAATTTTAAACCCAAGAGAAAATATATTCATTTTTAATTTCCTTTCCTTTTTTCCTTTTTCTTAATTTCCTTCCTTCCTCCACACCACAAGTTTTTCCATTTCCAAAATTCCAATCTTTTCCCAAAATTTCACCTCCACTCACTCCCACCTACTTCCTCATTTAATGCATCTCTCTCTCTCTCTCTCACCCATGGCCGGCCAAGTGGCCAAGAAGAGGGACACTCATCCTCTCCCCTATTTTACACAAAACCCCCTCTCAATGACCTTATTTACACCTCCCTTACAAAATCAAAATCCTATATAAACTTTCCTTTACATTTCTATTACTCTTTTCTTCACTTCAACAAAGAATTAGCCTTCACCATCTCCTCCTCCATCTCAACCTCAACCACCTACTTCCAAAACAACACCACAAGATCCTCATCTCCACCTCAAGCAACCATTTTGGAACTTGGATCGTAGCTTCCTTCGCCGCCAAAGATCACCTTGGCGCTATTCGTCGACAACGATCCTTTCGAAAGCGTAAAACGTCGATTGACCATTCCTAGTGAGTATTTTCACTCACCAAGACTTGTCCAATTCCTAGCACACTTGTGTTCTCATATCTTGTATATTTACATCTTCAAAATCATGTTTTTAGACATCAAACACAACCATCAGAAAACCTGTTCTGTATTCTGTTCCTAGACGATTAGTCGACTTGACCTAGGTATTAGTCGACTAACCCATCTGTTTTGGAACGTAACCTTTTCTGGAAACACAGTTTTAGTCGACTTAGCCTAATTATCAGTCGACTATAGATCACTAGTCGACTACCCCTTTTTACCCTAGTCGACTAACATTCCCTGTAACAGAAACCCAACTTTCTGTATCTCAGTTTTAGTCGACTTAGAGTATCTGTTAGTCGACTTGAGACCCCTATTAGTCGACTACTCCCTTGACCCTAGTCGACTAACTTTCCCTGAAACAGAATCTCAACTCTCTGGAACCCAGTTTTAGTCGACTAATCCAGACTGTTAGTCGACTTAAGACCCCTATTAGTCGACTAACCATCCCACCTAGTCGACTAATTCTGACTGTTTGTCTTAGTTGATTTCTTTTCTGAATTTGGATCTTATCATTGGTTCATGTGCTATGTATTATTGTTACTTATGCTTCATAACTGGTACTTCATGACATGTTACTTGATGGACATTTCTTCTTATTACTTCATGACTTATTATTGTGTAGTTCCATTCCATAACTCGTTAATAAATGGATATCACCACTTATCATGCCATCACTTGAACCAAGCATGATACACTTGACTTTTGTATAAAATGGACCAACTTATATTGGGTCGGGGGAAAACATGCGAATATCGATATGTGTTCGTGTTTACAGTGGTTTTAGGAATGTTGTGCAACTCATGTTCCGGTCTGACCTGTGGGCCACCAGGGACCGAGGGGAGTGCTTGCTCCCTCTTCCTGAATACTATCATGATAAAGGGCATACATAAGTCCCTCCTGTTAGCCTAGCGGCTGGCTTCCGTCACCAAGCAACGGAACAATCCTGGACCATTATCCCGGGCATGTACGGGATCCACTGTAAACATAGTTCGTCGATACAACCGCTGGTTTCCAATAACAACCTTGCTTCACTAGGATATGGATCTATGTGCGCTGGGACGCTGGGTCACATAGCTAGATATCACAGTAAGACAAGTAATAATAATAAGACGTTAACTGTGGATCTATTGTATTCAGACTCTTACTCTTCATGCTTTCATTACCTGCTGATTGATATTCATCTTACTGTTCCCTCTTACTTATTTATGTCTCTTAGCCATTTGGCTGTAGCCTGATTATTGTTATGAGGTCTTGACCCCCTTGGATTTGCATATTCAGGTTCTGAGGCTTGGATCGAAGTGGAGCCATCCACAGAGGATCAAGCTTTCTTTAGTGAGCAGGCAGATTAGTTCCTGTCCTTCGTGCCAGACCTATCCGTTTTGACTCACGGGATCTTCATCCAACTCGTGAGCTTTTTGGTGTTTACATTGTATCTTTTACTTTTGGACTTGGTTGTGATGTAATGCACGTGTAAGGTGTAATACTTTATCATATCCTGTGATAACTTTGTAGTTGTACTTTTATGTTGGCATATGTATGAATTCCACGCTTAGTCGTGTACTCTGATTCTTGTTGTACTTATTGCTTAGCGTATATACGTGGGGGCACTTTCTGACCTGCGTATATACGTCGCAGTGACGTCTCCGTATCCGTGGGATCGGGGCGTTACAGGTTGGTATCAGAGCCTAGGCTCTCACACCTATAGTACAATCAAGCAGCAAATTCCAGTGATTTGCTATTGCCAACTACAATGTTCTCACTCTTTCTCTCCCTGGACCTGGTTCTCACTCTCTCACTCTCTCTCCTGTTCTCTCCCTCTCTCTCTCTTGGCTCACTCTCTCCAGATTTTCTCTCTCCTCTCTTTCTCACTCTAGCTCTCTCTCTCTCTCAACCGCACACTCTCTCTCTCCTAATTCTCTCTCTCTCTCATCATCTCTTTCTCTCTCTAAAATCTCTCTTTCTCTCTCTAAATAGACTCTCTCTAGAAATCCCTTTCCCTCTCTAGACTTTCTCTCTCTACACTTTCTCTCTCTAAAAATCCCATTTTCTCTCTCTAGACTTTCTCTCTCTACACTTTCTCTCTCTAAAAATCCCATTTTCTCTCTCTAGACTTTCTCTCTCTAAACCTCTCTTTCTCTCTCTAATTCTTTCTCTCTCCTCTTCCCTCTACATATTTATATCAGGTTTTGTGGCGCATCCCAAGCTTCCGTGGATTTCGGTATTGGTGACTCAGGCGAGTGTTCTCACTCGCTACCCTCTTGTTTTCCTATTTCATTGATTGCTCTAGTCTTCATGTATTGTATTTCATGCTTTATATCATTTATTGCTTTATGCTATGCGTGGCCGACCCTTCGTGGTCGTTGGACTTGTTGGACTTTGGGTCATTGCTTTTATGTTACCAGGCCATACCATTATTTTAGACCTGTCAGTTACATGCTACCTTTTAACACATGTATATCACCTGACATCTAGAGTGTTATCACCTGACCACCTGACATGCTACTATTTGGTAAGACCCTCTGGTTATGACCTGACTTACCCAGACTATTATCAATCTCTTGACATAACTTACCACCTGATTATTATCAATCTCTTATATGTTTGGTTGCTTATTCATTATCACCATCCTATCATGCTATCACCTTACACCCAGCATGATGACTTGACTTGTGATTATCATCTTTACGGGAACCTTGACTTATGATTCTGTGTCATGATCAGTGATATGTTTTCCTGCTTTACATGCAGTGACCTGACTATATAGCACTTCTGTATTCCTTATTCCTGATCATGTCCATTTCCTGCTTTTCCCGTAAAGTGATAATTAAAATATTGAATCTTAAAAAGGACCAACTTGTATTGGGTCGGGGGAAACATGCGGATATCGATATGTGTTCGTGTTTACAGTGGCATTAGGTATTGTGCACTATATCCGGTCTGACCTGTGGTACTCCAGGGGACCGAGGGGAGAGCTGGCTCCCTTATTCCTGATCTATAGGGCATACATAAGTCCCTCCTGTTGAGCCTTGCGGCTGGCTTCCGTTTCCATGCAACGGAACAATCCTGGACCGTGGTCCCGGGCATGCACGGGACCCACTGTAAACATAGTTCGTCGATACAACCGCTGATTTCCAATAACAACCTCGACTTGCTTATATATGGATGTATGTGAGTTGGCCGTACACCGAGACACATACCTAGATATATGGGTAAGACGAGTAATAATAAAGTGTCATATAACCGGCTCTTTAAGTTGTAAGTAGAGGTATGTGGAATGGGACGCATACCAAAGCCTGCAACTTAAACGGCTATGAATCTGTGATGTGCCTTACCGTATTTGCTTTTCCCGGACTTTACATCGGATTTCCTGTTTTATGAGTATTATGTGTAGCTCGAGTTTTATGATGCTTATGTTATACCTGTTTTTATATATATACTTCATTTGTGTTCTAACCCTCCTGTCTTCTGAGTTTGATACTTGTGTTCCTCCTGGCTCGCCACCCGGCTTTGTATCCTACTCGCCTGGGGAGTTTCACTGACTCCCCTGGATTCTCACGTCCAGGTCTTGGAGCTTGGAGCGAGTGGATTTACCCCTTCGCTGCTCAGAGTAGCGCAGCGGTAGCGTGGATCTCCAGCCGACCGTCCAGAGCCACATCCTTCCAGGCCCCCTGTATGCCTCCCGAGTTTCCTCTCAGCAAACTCGTGAGTGCCCTTTTTCTATTCATACTTGTACATTTCCTCGTATACTTATATGTGAGCGCCCTTTTATACTGTTCATATATGTATATCTCTTGTACTCTCGCATTTGCGCATATCTGTGATGTATTATTATTGTAATATTCATCACCTCTGGTGATAACTCTGTGATTGTATATATATATGTGTTGGAATGTATAATGCACCATTTGCTTCCGTACTCTGATTCTTGTTTGTACTGATGCTTAGCGTATATACGGGAGGGTAGTTCTGACCTACGTATATACGTTGCAGTGACGTCCCCGTATCGCCGGGATCGGGGCGTTACAGAACCGCCGACGTGGATTCGAAATCGTGCTTGATCCTCAGACGCGGTCTTTGAATGGATAAACAAGGCGCGGGTTTGATGACCCTACTGCTTTTATCCGCTTGAGGATGTACTTGTTTGTTGAATATAGGGCGCCAGTAAGCCTTGCGTTCTGGAGTTATCACTTAGAATGTTTCTAATTGTGAATGATCCGGACGCAGACTTGATTCTTGCGTTCTGTGAGATCAAAACGCTGGCTTTTATGAATCCTGCGCCTGAACCTAAGTACTTGGAGATTTTTCATAAGTCTTGGATTCTTAAAACGCAGACTCCCTGCGGGCCTCATGGTCCTCCGGTCTGGACGCGGGTCCTCAGGTCTGGACGCGGGTCCTCGGGTCTGAACGCGAATTTTGACAATTTTCTGCGTTCAGTATCCCTTCTGCGTCTGGATTATAGACACTTAATCATTTTCGTTTATACTTCTGATCAAGTGTCATTTTCTTATGCAGTGCGACATTCTTCCGACCCACTCTCCAAGAGGCGCCACTTCGGGCACATAGGTGGTGCTGACCGCGATTTGACCTTTGTGTTGCAAAGGACTGCTCCTGTGACTACTGACAAGTTGAAGGAGCGAAGGGAGAGGCTCTCCAATGCTGACATGGCAACCTTTCGGGAGCTTATGACTGATGCGGCATTCACAACGGATGCTCGCGCTCCAATGGAGAAGCCTGCTTTCTTCTTTGGAGACCACATCAGCGAGGGCGGCTATTCTTTGCATGATGGAGATTATAAATGGCTCCGTCAGATAGGAGATAAAAGATTCTTTCTTCCAAACATGGAGAGGATGTACCCACTGTCTTATCTCCAGCACATGTCCGTCCCTTGAAAGATGACATGGGAGCTTTCCCGACCGGTCCCGGAGGTTACTCTCGGCAACTTAGGCTCCAAGAAGGTCTATCATGCTGGTGATGATAAGGAGGCTATCGGCCTGTTTCCCGGGCTGTTCAGGACCGATCACCCAGTAGGAGAAACTCCTAAACTCGGCACCACCTTTCTCAACGCATTCATGAAGGTGGGGGTGATTTTCCGGTCGACTTCCGTGCGCCGGGTGGATCCATTCCACCGAGAAATATTGGTGGGGCAAGATGGTGAGCTTCATCCTTACCGATCTTGGAGGCCTGTTGAAGCAGGTGGAATTGTACCAAGCGGTCAGGGCCGTGCAGTATGGTATTCCAACATGTTCTCAAACTTCTTTGGGATCTTGGAGCGGTACAATCCTCTGACGGGGACATTCTTCACTCCGGTCGGGGAGATGGGCCTTGCCCTGCACGAGCTGTTCGAAGTCTCGGGGCTGGTGATGGGGGACTCTCCCTATGAGGAACACGTCCCGACCGCTGAGGAGCTTCACCTTATGAAGAAAGGGTCTCCTCGGGTGTACGAGACTTATTGGGAGGTGTTATGTCACTTCCACATTTGCGGCCAGATGACCTCTTGGAGGGCGAGGGAGTCAAGCAGCTGTCCTGGGCAAGCTACTTGTTCAATGGCGTCAATCAGAAAGACCATCCAGTGACCCGACTGGCTCCCAGCTCCGACGAGGAGATTGCCGATAGGATCAGTGCTTCTGTAGACTCCTACACCACGGAGTCGAACGAGGATACTTTCGAACCTGACATGGTTTTCGAAAGTTTCCATCACCAAGCCCGGATCCTTATCTCCATCGAGCACTGTTGGCGGGCTTCTTAATGTTGTGGTTGAAGCGCTGTGTGGTGCCGACACTGCCACATGAAGTGATTGTTGCCGACGTAGTGTACCCGGCGGTGCTCCTGGCCTATGGTAGTTCCGTAGCCCTCCTTCCGGCCATGGCGGCCGGTATTCAAAGCGGGTTGCGGGCCTTGACTCAGAGTCTGTGCAGGGCAGAGAAGGTTGTCGACTCCCAGGGTGAGCCGATTGTTGACTCGGAGGGGAGGCCGACGGTAAAACGTCCCAACCCTCGGGTTGAACTTCCCTACACATACCTAATGGCTTGGTACGTTATGCACTGTCCCTCTTTGATGACGTCGGTGTCTTGGAGTGAGGGGTTTATCCCTTTCGTACAGCGGTTGGAGAATTCAAGCTGGTGCAACACCTACATGTATTTCATTCGGAAATGCATTCTAGCTGCTTCGAACTACCAGCTCAATCGCTGCTTCCCCGAGATTGATGGTGCATCTTTCGGGGATAAACTTGCTGACTTCGTGGGCTCAGATGCATTCACGAGGCTATCCTCGGGAGCTTTCTGGTGGTTGGTCAATATCCGGCCTGGGTACGTGCTTTTCCGACAAGGGAATTCATGCACTATTGAGCCGTACATGCGGAATTGATTCGCCCGACAGTTCGGCTATGACCAATTATATGTCGGTAATCCCAACGCTCGACTCGCCTTCAGTGGGAACTTGTTTGAAGGTGCTCGGGCTTGGTATTATAGTGTGGCAGGAGGGACGGATGCGCTTTTTCGTCTGCCCCTTAAAGAACCAAAAGGCTGTACAAGCCTTAGCTTCTGTACCTGGTACTTCCAAGCCAACCAGACGCCTGACTTTGCTCCGGAGTACTCATGCATTGAGAGTATTAATGCATCTTACGAAGCAAAGGTGGGGTCCAACAAACGCTCTCGAGGCGTTGAGGAGTATCAGAAGGCTCTGAAGGAGACCAGAAGAGTATCAAGGGAGGAGCCGCGGGCAGCAAAGGGTCGACAGGTGACGCGTAAGCGTTCTCAAAGTTCTACTTCCACTGTTGATCCCGCCCCCAAGAAGGTCCGAAGAGACTTGGCGGCCGCAGTTTCTCCGTCCGGAGACATACCTTCTGGTGTTGAAGAACAGAGAGAAGAAGCGGAAGATGAGTATGACGCCCCCTTAGTCCGTACCCGTGGGTTGCGCAGCAGGGGCCCCATGATTCTAGAAGAAGGGGAGTTTGCTGACAAACCCACCGCCGCTGACGAGGCTGAGCAGTTTGAAGCCGACATAATGAGCGGAGGTGATGTTGAGATTCCAGGGGTCTCAACTCAGCATGGATCTTCTTCAACCCGCGAGGGGAGGGATGAGGCCCAACAGCCCGGGTCCCCTAGTGTATTAATCCCCAGTCCTCGGGTAGTTGACCCCAGCCCTACCACTGGGGTATTTGGTGGCAAGGCCCCGGTTGCCGAGGTTTCCCATGTTGCATTATCGTCTTCTTCATCCGAAGAAGAAGAGTATGACTCAGGCGACGAGGTCGACTTTGGCGATGAACCCGCTCCTCCGGATCCGAGTAAATTCTCACACATCTCGGAAGAGGAAATATATGGGTGTGAGCCGGTGACGGCGTTATCACAAGCGGCAACTGCTCCTGCTGAAGGTACTCTTGTTGTCTAGTTGACCCGGTTTTCCCTTTTTTAATTAGGGAAAAGGTTCTGACATTTTCCTTTTATGCTACAGGGTTGGCCACGGATAGCGAGGCTACTACTTCCTCACATATCGAGGAGATGGTGCAGGAGCTGGTCCAGCTGGGAAGAGTTGAGGCTCCAGTTGCTGAGGCCTCAAGAGAAGGCAGCCATAGAAGTCGGGGAGACTTCCACCCTACAGGATTCGCCTAAGAACCCGCCATCTTTGGAACCTCAACTAGGTAAGGAAATGTTGATATTTTGAATGTTTTCCTTTTATTGTCATGACTGACGCTTTGGTGATTCGCAGGGAGGGCTGAGGAAGCTCAGGCAGAGGACCTGGCGGTCAGTGCCTGCCTGGGAGGCCGTGCGGCTCAGACCTCGGCCAAGGACCCTGAAGAGGTCGAGCTTACCGTCATTTCATCGGTTGCAGAGGTCTCTACAGACATAGTACCTCCAGAAGCGTCGGCGGCCGCTCTTGCTCCTGCCGCACCCGTGGCCAACCCGACTCCTGTACCGGAAGAATCGGCTTACGTCCCTCGCCCCGTGATGGAAAGGGGATCGGGGAGCACTTCAGCGGAATTCTTCCCATGCGGTGATACCATGGGGGAGCTAGCGCGCCAAGTGGTGCAGCAGTTCTTTGCCTCTATGCGATCATGTATTGACCTCATTCTATCTGGGAATAGCTTCTTCGAATTTGCCCGGATGTTTCTCGGAAATCTGGTTGAGAACATCAATTTAGCCGGAGGCCCTTCACCAGCCAAGGCGTGTCAGTTGCTGGTGGAGCAGTTGGGACATGACTTAAAAGAGCTTAGATCCCTGGAGAATGCTGGCTCATTTCACGAGGCCCAGGAAACTCTGACCAGGCTTCTTGCTGCTCAAGAGCAAGAGCGAAGGGAGATGGAAGAAAGGATAGCTGAAAGGACCCGTCTTCTCTAATGTTTCCAGGCTGACCATCGGAAGCTAACTGGCGAGTCAAAGGAGTCCGAGATGGTCATGCAGGCTGCGAAGCAGGTTATCCTCGATGCTGGAGCTACCATAGCCAGAGATGAGGCCTTGATTGCTATCAATGAACAGAAGTTGGCCAATTCCGAAAAGAGGCTAGCGGAATTAGAGGCTGCCAAGGTGCAAGTTGAGGAAAATCTCTCTGTTAATTCTTCCGAGCTGGAATCCCTGCGAGTGCAGCTGGCTGCGAAGAGATTTTTATCCGAGGAGGAGCTACGGGCCCAGGCTCTCATGGAAGTTGAGAAGGCGCGTCAGCATGAGATACATCGCCTTAGAGAACAAATCCGTTCTTTGGCGAACCAAGACTTTTAGCCTTCTTCTTTTTTTTTGTAAAGAAAAAGGACACTCTATTCACCAAGAGTGTTTGTACTTGCTTTTACCATTTTTTGAATAATAAAAGTCTTTGAAATTTTCTGTTCCATCTTCATTGCTCTGCTGTAGATGAATTCAACCTCTCAATCACAGATTTCGGCTGTGCTCTTCTGGCTAGCTGTGAACACTGAACTTAGATAAAACTAAGTTCTTTTGACGAAACGCGGCGTCGATTCATAAAAAGAGACGCGACTCTGAGGCACGCGATTCTGACCTGCTAGTGAAGACGCGGTTCAAGTGGACGCGAAGGACGCAGCTTCGAGCGTGACTCACTGGTCGCAGTCTTTAACTTTATCTAGGCGCAGGAATCAGGATGCATCAAGAGTGTGGTCTCACGCCCCTTACAATTGATGCGGTCTGGGACGTGACGCTGAGACTCGGTGCAAGACCTCTCTTTATCCATACAGACGCAGCTCCAAGACACTTGTGAAAGTGATAGGCCTTCTCTGCTGAAGATATAAGCCTTGGGACGCAGCTCTATGTGCTTTCCCACTGAGACCCCCAGAATGAGTCCATTTTGTTGATGGACGCAACCTTGAGTTGTCCGAGAGACGCGGAGCAACTTTGAGTCATCCAAGAGACGCGAAGGGTCTTCTAACCTGGTATGAAGGAGAACGCAGCTCTCACATCTGCGTTTGGTGCAACTTCCCAGGTGTTTAGTGCAGCCTGACATAAAGATCCCGCGAGATTTTCAAATGTCAAGTCTTCGTTGACGATTGGGAACCTGCATCATCCGTTGTTTCTCACGCGTCGGTTCTTCATTGGGCTTAGGCGTTAATGCCTTTTAATGCCAAACCGGCGCTGGCGGTTGGAGACCAGCGTCTTTGATGTTTCCCGAAGCGACGCTCCACGCGTCAGCCTTCCATTAGGTTTTGACAGTCGTGCGGTCATTAAGGCCGACGGTTCTGATTAATGAACCATTAATTATGATTATTATGGGCTGCCTATAAATAGGGCTCACCCTCTCCCTTTAGCAGTCCCATACTTGGACTGTTTTCTTTTGACAGCGAGTGCGCTGAGGGGCTCCTTCTTCTCCCTTCAAGGACTTTACCAGGGGCTTGCCTCAATAGATGAAGATGACCCAGAGCTTTCATGCTTCTGTTTGGTCTCTTTAGAAGATTACTACTGTCAAGTGATTTCAATAACAGAAGCCGTCTCCTTAAGCACCTTTTATGTCTGCGCTTCGATGCAAAGAGTTCAATTCTTAGTGGAGGCCTCTGCGGGTACGCCGTCCCGACTTGCCATGACATTTTTAACCCAGCTAAGTTTGAATTCTGATATCTCTTAAAGAGATTCATCGTCCGGATGAAGTCTTAGTTGGTGCATTCCTTTTCTGGAATTTGCGCCATCGACTTAAACTCTCTGGACGCCAGTATAGCAGAATTAGACACCTGGCCGCAGGCTCTGCATATGGAGCTCGCGTCTTGAGGCTGTCAACTTAGGAGAATCTCAATTCAGACTGGAGGTCTGAGGCCTGAGTCTTGCAACCCCTGTTCATCCACAGGGAGATGGCAATTCTCGCGTCTGATTCTCTTCACGTCTCGTCCTTTAAGCGCGGATGTCAAATGAGACTGCGTCTGAATTCCGTGTATATCAGAATTTTGACCGCGTCTGTTTCTGCCGCCGCAGATGTTCGCTGCGCGGGTCATTCCCGCGTCTGAAATCCTTCGGCAATAGCTACGTCTGTCACTTAGTTTTTCTGTTGAAGTATACTAAGCTTTAGATCTTCTAATTTCGTTGCTTCTTGCAGGTAAGCTTGATCATCCTTTTTCATGTTCGTTGGGCCCGTGGGAGAATATATCGGCCGGCGAACTTGTTCGATGTTCGTCCACAAGAGAAGAAATCATGGTCCCCGTCGTCCACAAGGGAAGAAATCATGGTCCCTGACGGGGACTTAACCCTCGCCAAGATCTCTTTGAATTCGACGCACCAGTCATGCTTGCTGGCATGGCATGGTCAGAGTAAGGATGGAGGCGGGGGTAGCGGTGGATATAGTGGTGGTTAGCATCCCCTGTGAGGTCTTAAAACCTCCTCTCTTACCCCAGAAGTGATATCGAGGAAACTCTATGCTCATTGGACGATCTTCTGGCGGAAGAGATGTTCATCAACGAAGGATCACACCCCCACTTCGGATGGTCCGGCAGGATCGGAGGATTCTGCTGTCATTAGACCTCAAGAACACCATTGCTCTCCATCAACCAGAGACTTTTTCGATGTTTACATCATGCATCGTGGTGCAACCAGCTTCTGATCATTGCCACAATGTCTGCTCCTACTTTGGCGCTCTTCCAAACATCTTGTACTTGGAGTCAAACGCAGCTTTAAGGAGTGAGTGCAACCTCTGAGAGAGAGACTTCTTTGTACTCCTTTATCTGTAACACTCAATCTTATTGAATAAGAGAGCGTTTTGTATCACTTTCATATGCCTGGATATATAAATAAAAGTGACACTTTTCTTTTTGTCTCTTCTATTATCTTGAACTCTTTTGTCTCTTTTTAGTCAGACGCATAGAAGCAAAGAATCTTTGGCTTGTCAGAATCATGATGAAAATTTTAACAAGTCAAATTTTGTGGGAAAAAAATCCTATCTGAAGAACCCCGCAATGATGTCAGAGGTGTGATATTAACTTGACAGAGATAAGATAATTTTGGTAGGCCTGCCACTTTATGAAAAGAAAGTGACAGGTTGAATTGGTACCCCCAGTGAAGATGAACTTTTATCAGAGGTCTAGGATTAACTTGATTAAGATCAGCTGGGGGGTTAATGAAAACACTGTTAATGGTGTAATGTTAACCTAACAATATTTTTAAGTGGACTTGTTATTCTGTTGATGAGAATAACGAGTGAAACTAGATTCGCGGGGGATCTAGGAAAGTCTTTACCGTTGGAGGTGTGATGTTAACTCAACGGGTTGAAAGTTGTCTTTTCAGAACTGTGATGTTAACTTGACAAGAATGTGAGTCAGAGGTGTGATATTAACTTGACTCAGAAGCATTTCAGCTTTCATTTGGGAAAACTGAAAGTGTCATTGTCATAGGTGTAGTGTTTAACTTGACAATGAGGGTAATGCTAGAGGTGTAATTTTGAACTTGGCATTAGTCATCTCGACTTCGACAAGGAAGTCCGAGGGAAAGTCATAGCCGTAAGTGTATTGTTGAACTTGGCGATGACCTGGATGCTAGAGGTGTGGTGTTAAACTTAGCATCGTTCATTTCAGCTTCGATATGGAAGTCTGAAGAAAGGTGACTGTCAGAGGTGTGATGTTAACTTGACAGAAACTCGATGTACTGTTTAGAAGTATAATGTTAACTTAACAGTAATTTGTCAGAGGTGTGGTATTAACTTGACAAAAATTGACTTGTGATATGAGCAATTTGAGGACCTGTCATTCTATTTATGAGAATCGACAAGTGGAGTTTAAAAATGTCAGAGGTATAGTGTTAACTTAACAAATTTGGATTTGCGATATGAGCAATTTTGAAGACTTGCCATCCTATTGATGAGAATTGGCAAATGAAATTTGAAGTGCCAGAGGTATAGTGTTAACTTGGCAACGACCGTATTTTGTAGACCTACCATTCTGTGGATGAGAATTGGTAAGGGATTTTGGAGGGGAAAGTGGAGTCGAGTCCACTTAGGATTTTTAGCAAACCCTCAGCTATCAACGGGTTTGAGGTGCCTTTACCAACCACCGTTTGAGTTGGGCTAGCCATGCTATTCCCCTCAGCATGATGAGTTGTCGAAGACTTATGTTGGGCTTGGAAGCCAACATTTTCCTCTATCCTTAGCCGTCGGAGGCGTCGGATCAAATGGGAACACATGTCCCTTAGGATTTTTTAGCAAACTCTCAGCTGTCAACGGATTTGAGGTGCCTTTACCAACCACCGTTTGAGTTGGGCTAGCCATGCTATTCCCCTCAGCATGATGAGTTGTCGAAGACTTATGTTGGGCTTAAAGGCCAACATTTTCCTCTATCCTTAGCCGTCGGAGGCGTCGGATATTAATAAAGAAGCTCTTCTTGTTCTGGTCAGAGGTATAATTTTGGACTTGATCGGAGGAGGAATACTATTAAGGATAGTACTTCTTCAAGAATCTGCCATTGATTGGCATCATGAGTGTATCGCCATTTGAAGTTATGAGGCGATACGATCCATTTGAGTAGACTGACTCTACTACGAATGGTCCTTCCCATTTGGGCTGAAATTTTCCTTTTGTCTTGTGCGTCATCACCATGGGTCTTCTGACAGCTAAGACAAGGTCGCCTTTCTTGAAAGTTCGCACTTTAACTTTCTTGTTGAAGGCTCTGGTAATTCGAGCTTGGTAAAACTCAATTTGTTGCTGGGCCTGCAGACGCTTGTCATCTAAGGCTTCCAATTCTTTGAGTCGCTGTCGATGCTTCTCCTCATTCGTCATCTCTGCTGTCAGGGGACGCGTAGAGATGGAATTTGGATTTTGAGTGGAAGCACGGCTTCACACCCATATACTAAAGAAAATGGTGTAGCTTTAGTTGGGGTTCGAACAGTTGTGCGATAAGCCCATAAGCATTCACCCAGCTTGTCGTCCCAGTCACGTTGACTTTTCGAGACGAATTTCTTGAGAAGCTTGCCAATGGTCTTATTGAAAGCTTCTGCGAGGCCATTAGCGGCGGGGTAGTATGCCGTTGAGGACACACTCTGGATTCTGAACTTAGTGCAGAACCTTTGGAAAGCTTGACTGATGAACTGGGGCCCATTGTCGTGGACAATTCGTCGAGGTACCCCAAAACGGTAAATGACGTGATGTTTTACGAACTTGATCACGTCAGATGATTTCACCTCCTTCAAAGGAACGGCTTCAGCCCATTTGGAGAAGTAATTGGTTATTGCGAAAATAAACCGATGTCCTTTTGATGATGGAGGGCTGATAGGGCCAACTACATCCATCCCCCACATTTCAAATGGCCAGGTAGAGGCCGTGGAGTGAAGGTAGCCTGGTGCTTGATGGATGAAATCGCCATGTACTTTGCAGGCGTGACATCTTTTGGCATAAGTGATGGCATCAGCGATCATCTTAGGCCAATAATACCCCAGCCTTTGGAGTCGGTATGCAAGTTTTGGGCCAGGTTGATGGGCTCCACACATACCGTCATGGGCTTCTTTCAATACCTCCTGTGCCTCCTTTTGTGAAAGGCAGCGAAGCAAGATCCCGTCATGCGATCGACGATACAGTGTTCGTGTAATCGCATTATAGTAGAATTTAGGGGCTTTCCTTCGAATGGCAGCCGCTTCCTTGGGGTCCTCAGGCAGGATGCCATACAGGACATAATCAATGTAGGGGAATCGCCAGTCTCTAGGCTCTGGACCGGTTGACAATTCCAGCGCTTCTTTGCTTTGAGAATCTCCTGTTGGTTCCTGGTAATCCTCAAGAGCAATTCTCGGGCAATACAGATCGTGGCTGTAAACGAATATCTTCTCTATCGCTCTAGCTGGAAGAGCTAGTGAGGCCGCGAGGGATGCCAGTGCATCTGCATGCACGTTTTGCCTGCGCGGTACATGATCGATGTAGAAGTTTGTGAACCTCTCGGCCATGTGGATAGTTGCGTTGTAGTAGGGTACTAGGTCCTCATGTCTGACTTCGTACTCCCCGCGAACTTGGCTGACGATGAGTTTAGAGTCGTCGTATGCCTCGAGATTTTTAACGCCAATCTCATCGGCGAATTGCATCCCAATCAAAAGAGCGTTGTACTCAGCCACATTGTTGGAGCAAGGCTCAGTTAGCGAGACGGCTCAGGGAATCACATAGTTCTGTGGCGAGACGAGTACTACTCCTACCCCCGCTACGATGTGTCCTTTTGGGCTTGTTCTGGATGCACCGTCAAAGAAGAGTTGCCACACTTGACTTTCAAACGATGTTTGAGTCAAACAGACTTCGGCCACTTCATCTGGGAGATCCTCGTAGACTTTGGCTGCCCTCGGATCTGAGTGCTCAGCTAGGAAATCTGCCACCGCTTGTCCCTTAATAGCCTTTTGCGGTAAAAAGTGCATCTCATACTGGGATAGCAATATGGCCCATTTTGCCAGCCGGCCGTTCAATGATGAAGGCTTAGTCATAAGTAACCTCAGGGGGTTGACTTTTGATATGACGTTTATAGTTTGGCCTACCAGATAGTGTCGCATTTTCTGAATGGCGAACACTAGTGCCAAACATTCCTTCTCGATCGGATTATACCGATGTTCGGCTCCGATCATTGTTCTACTCAGATAGTAGATCGCTTGCTCTCGTCCTTGATCGTCGTTCTGAGCTAGTAGAGCTCCCAAAGAATGATCCATTGCTCGGACGTATACCAGGAAAGGTTTCCCGGATATCGGAGCTGCAAGGACTGGTGGTTGGGTGAGGTATTGCTTGATTTTCTCGAATGCTTGTTAGCAAGCGCCATCCCAAATGAATGAACACCCTTCTTCATTAGCTTAGCGAAGGGTTGGCATTTTCCGGAGAGGTTTGAGATAACCTGTGGATGTACGCCAATCGTCCTTATAATCCCCTGAGTTCCTTGAGATTTCTCGGAGGTTGCATCTCCTGGATAGCGCGAACCTTTTCCGAGTCTAAATGGATTCCGGTGGAGGTTACAACAAACCCTAGGAACTTGCCGCTGGCCACCCCAGGAAGGATTTGGTAGGATTCATCTTCAACTGATGGGCCCGCATGATGTCGAAGACAACCTTTAGGTCAGCTATGTGATCACTTTTAGCGCGGCTTTTTACTGCAATGTCATCAACATAACATTCCACTGTTTTGCACATTTGCTGATGGAAAATGGCGTTCATGGCCCTTTGATATGTTGCCCCCGCATTCTTCAGTCCGAAGGGCATGACAGTGTAGCAGTATACCCCCAATAGTGTCCTGAAAGAGGTGTGCTTTTCGTCGTCAGGATACATTTTAATTTGATTGTATCCTGAGAACCCGTCCATGAAGGACATTCGTTCGAATCCACAAGTATTGTCAATCATAACATCTGTGATTGGCAGTGGGAATTCGTCTTTGGGACAAGCCTCATTTAGATCACGGAAGTCGATGCAGATCCGGATCTTTCCGTTTTTCTTGGCAACGGGAACGATGTTGGCTACCCAGTCGGGATGTTGTTCTTCCCTGATGAAGCCAGAATCTATGAGCTTTCTGACTTCTGATTAAATCGCCTCCATAATCTCTGGGCGGAATCGTCGCTGTTGTTGTTTAACAGGCTTTACGTCCGAATTGATGTTGAGGCGGTGCATAGCCACTTGAAGATCAAGTCCGGGCATGTCTTCGTAATTCCATGCGAAGACGTCTATATACTCTTGAACAAGAGATATTAGATCCTCTTTCTCCGAAGGTGACAGGCCGTCACTTATGAAGATGGGCTTAGGATTAGCTTCATCCCCCAGATTGATCTGAACAATCTTGTCTTCTGTGGGTGGCTCGCGCTGCTCAAAACGGGTATCCCAAAGAGTATTTAAATGTTTGATCCAAGGATCTGTATCAGATTGGATCATTTCTTCATCTCCGTCTTCCAGGTGACTTGTTGAAACCATGTTCACTGAAAGTTCTTTGAAGATGTTGCCGACACTGACATCTGACTCCCATGATGACGTGCCGGAAGAGTAATTGTGGCTTGACGATTCTCGAGAATCAGAGGCTGATGGAGCCGGAATTGATACATAGCCTAACCCCCTGCGCGTCCGATGATAATAATCGGGTGCTTTTCCTTTCGGCACAAAGGATCGAAGTAGCGTTCTCCTTCCTCTGCCGAAGTTTAACCCGAGCCTGCTGGTTAGATCATATCCCATGTTTTTCATCATTCTGAGTGCCTTTGACTCATAATGATCGAACTGAGGGGGTTCTTGCTCGCTTTCTGATTCTTCATGGTCCATTGGCTCGGAGTCAATTCGTCCAAAAATAATTGGTCTTTGGCCCTTCCTTCTCGCGGGAACCATGAATATTGATTGTTGCGCATCGCCGACATTTCGACATGTTACAAAGGACGATTTCACTGGTACATGCAACGATGTCAAAGCACCCATTGCCGACCAGAGATCGTCATCCACGTCGGTGCTAGTGTCTGACGGTACTGAATCAGAAGCAAACACAGAAAAATACGCTAAATCCAATTCTTCATTAAGGTACCAACCGCCTACATCATCGGTGGAGGTATTATCAACATCGGGCTTATTAATGCCCGTTACAGGTGGATCTAGCTCCCACACACACTCATCTTCCTCCAGCTCGGTGTCAGCTTCATTGCCAGAGTCTGGTTCCTCCGGTTGCGGGACTTCATCTGTCTCCACAGATTCCTGATATAGGAGGGAATCTGTGAAATAATTCTCCACTCCCTTGAACGGATGCCTCTTGGCAATCAACGTTCGCACCTTTCCACTCCCGTCAATATATTTCATGACTTGGTGTAGAGTAGAGGGAACGATAGAATTGCGAAGAATCCAGGGTCTTCCCAGCAGTAGATTGTAGGAGGTGTCAGCATCTATGACGTAGCATGTCACTTCTGACCTTAGATCTCCAATCTGGCATTTGAGCTTGACCTTCCCCATTGGACAGGTACTATTGGCATTGAACCCGTAAATGGTCGTTTGGGTAGGGCTCAAACGGTGAGTAGGAATCCCGAGATGTTGCATGACTCTGCGAGGCATGATGCTCAACGCAGACCCGGGATCTACCTGGATGCGATTTACCTCAGATGATCCAATATACCCTGCGAAGTAAAGGGGTCGATCATGCTTCCCTTTGACTTGCATGTCTTCTGCCGTGAAGGTAATGCAGGGAATATTTTGGGAGGCGTGGAGGCAATCCTCTACATCTTCCTCCTTCGGTAGCTGGGTCATGAAGACCTCAGCATTAGCCAGAGCTTCTTGTAGAGCTTCTCTGGTCGACTTTGATAGTCTAGAAGCTTATAAAGAGTAATCCGCGTTGGGATATTGGCTAACTGAGTTAGGACATCAAAGCGGTAAGGTGCTGTGGATCTTTCCGCTACGTCCTTCGAAAGAACTCGAGAAAACCGAAGTTCTTTTTGTTTCTCCCCAGGTTGCTTCGTGGAGGTTTTGGCTGGCTCTGCAGCAGGCCTTGGAGGAGTTACCACCGTTTCGCCATACTTTTTCAAATATGGCTGCCCCGAACGGGTTTCTGCCACCAGCTGACTGGGTTTCGCGGCCAGAACTATTGTCTCCTCTTCTGAGTCGGTCAGCGGGGGAATATCAGTTTCCTCTTCTCGAGAAGAGGCACACACCACGTTGCAAGATGAGGCCTTTGTTTTGCCTTTGGACTTCCTGCTGGTTACAGTAGTCCATTGCTGGCCATCAATAAGGTCGGGATGGACCCACATGACTTCTCCCCGAGGTGTGGGAACAGGTACCAAGCCCTTTTCTTGCTGCTGGTGCGGGTCTGTGTTGACCATTCTCAGCTCTCCTCTTGGGATAGGGAGTACTCCAGATGGTGTTGGAGGTTGCCTTCCAAACTGGAGGACTGACGTCATATTAGCCGTCACCTTCTTCTGCTCTGGTCGGAGTTTCAATACCTCCGCGTCAATCAGGGCCTGAAGGATGTCCTTGAAGACATAACAGCTCTTGGTAGGGTGTCCCAACATCCTGTGGTACATGCAGTAGCTGGGATTGTCGGTCTTACCGACTTCCTCGGGGCGCCTAGCTTCAGGAAGCTTTAGCCGATTGCTCTTGTTGAGTAATTTGAAGAGCGAGTCGACATGTTCATCCTTGAAGGAATACTGCTTGTTGGCCCGTGGTTGGCTTGAAGAGCCACTTCCCTTAACCGGTTGAGGTTTGACAGGGGACTTGGTCTCTACTGCCAAGTTATCCTTCCTTCTTATTTGGACGGATGTGTCTGGCGCGCGCCTTGTCGACCTCTCAGGCCTGGGCTTACCTTCTTCCGCTCTGACGCGGACGATAATCTCCTCAGCCTGTTCACCCTGCTGGATCAGTTACTTTCAGGTGCGGCTTTCAGCAACTCCTATTTGAGCAAGGAGTGAGGTTTGGAGGTTATGGCGGCATGTTTCCACCAGGGTGGCCTGGGTCATACCACTTGGGCATCGAAGTGCCATGTTCCGAAATCTTTCCACGAAAGACTTAACGGACTCTCCCTTTCGCTGCTTGGTGGCTAAAAGGGTAGGCATGTTGACCTCCGAGTCATCTTCAAAGAAGCGAGTTAAGAAGAGCTTCTCCAAGTCGCCCCAATTCTTGATGGAGCCTTCTGGAAGCTTCATGAACCATTCAAAGGCCAACCCTTTTAGGGTGCCGATAAACGCGCCAGGATGGCGTCGTTATCTACCACATTCCCAGTTTGGGACTTGAAATAGTAGATGTGTTGGTTCGGTGAACCCTTCCCATCAAATACTTGGAGGGTTGGAGCCTTGAACTTGGGCGGATATGGAACCAGGTCCCACTCGGCTGGATATGGGCGGACCACCCCTGCTTCTTGGAGACCTTTCCGATTGGTAAGGGCTTCAAGGCGCTGCTCCAACTGATTCATTCTTTTAGAATGAACCTTTCCCTGGTCTTGATCGTTCTTTTCCTGCGACGAGGACTTAGACGAACCAGAGGAGGGTTGCCCTTTCTTCTCGGAGCGTTCGGAAGATGAGTTTTCTCCCTCTTTTCGTTTGCCCTTAGACTTTCTAGGGGGAGATTTCCTCCTGTCTTCGAGCAATTGTGTGAGCATCTGTTTGAGAGAGTCGATAAATTCTCGCTGAGCAAGAATCATATCGAGTTGTTCCCTCTGGACCTGGGCTTGCTGATCCAGGCGCTGGGCTGTCTCCTCAGGAGTGCTAGTCAATATGCAATGCGTACGAACCTTGCCTCCAGCACTCTTCAACAGTAAAAGTAAAGGAATTGAAAAGACACGTGCCTAGAATGCAAATGTCTAAACAATTTTTAATGTTTCAACCAATGTTTTACTGTTTATTATAATTAGCAGGAGTATGGTGAAGCATACAAGAAAAGAATTATTGCAGAAGCTGTATTTTGCAAAGCTGAACACCCTGCAGAAAACTTGTCAGTAGTGAACTCAGAATTGCCGCAAATCTGCGGCTGGGGCCGAGATTCTGTGGTAAAACTGAGGGATCCTGGTCTCTGCTTTCAAGAGCAGAGGTCCAGGTCCACTTATATGTTACTGCAATGCTATTTTTTCTATTTCTTCACCTGTAACCTGCAACAGAGAAGAAAATGCGTTTAGTTCTTCACTTTAAACCAAAAACCGTTGCTCCCCCCGGCAACGGCGCCAATTTGTTTAAGCGGGAAGGTGTTGTATTGTGGAGTATAATTTGCACACAAAATATTTCAATAAAAAGAGATAAGGTTTAGAAACAACCTCAAGTGCTTTGATCACTCCACAAATGTATTCAAAATGATTAATATACCCTTTCCAATCTCCGTTATAGCATGGGCTATACCGAGTTGATTCTCAGGGAGAGCTTGCAATGGAAGCGTTACGGTTGGTAGTGAAGATAGAAAACGAAGATTCTTCTTTGTCTTTAAAGAATGAATAAAACATGGAAAAAGAAATGAAAGAATGGGTAGCTTTGTTCATGATGGAAAATGAAAAGAAATCAAAGAAGAGATTTGCTTTTGGAATTAAAACTAAAAGAAAGAAAACTTTGAAGAAGACTTTGAAGGTGGAGAAAACCATGACTAGCTAACCTTACTACCTTGCCAAAACTTACTAAACTCCGTGATAATGAATGCGTGCCTCATGTTGATTCATCGGCATAGATTTGTTTTGCGTGTTGGTCTAATTACTTTCCCACTTGAATGACGGGTGATCACTCTTGGACTTGTCATGTAGACTCATAGATGTCATTGGCCTACAAGATAGACTTTCAATAATGGAATCAAAAGAGCGACACTCAAGGGATGCTAAGGAAGAAGATACAACATTCATTAATTGAAGTAAAGAAGTTGTACAACAAATAGCATATGTTTGGTGATCCATCTCCATGTTCCATCAAGACACTTGTTCTAAAGACAAGGCTCTAAATGAGGCACACATGAATCATATGGAGAATTACAACAAGATATAGCCAAGCAATGAAAGTAACCCATCGGAGAAGAGAAGACCATACAACTTGCAAGATTAAAGATAGCAATCACCCATGAGTTAGTAGTTAGTAAGGTTAGTGGTTAGCTAGACATGAGAAGAATTAGCTACTAGCCATTACAATAAAAGAAAAGCAAAGAATGAATAAAAGTGCAAGTAAAGTAAAGCTAGAATTAAAGAAAGCAAGTAATACTAGAAAATGCTCAAGTAGAGAGAAGAGAATGGATGAATCCTTGCTTCACAAGTTGTCACTCCTTGGTGTACACAAGCTCTCTCTCTCACAATCTCTCTTTTGCAGAATTTCTAGGGAGGAAGAAGATCTAGAGCACTACAAAAATCCTAGAGAAAAATCCTACAAAAATACAAGCATCTAATCTCTAATCTCTCCTCTCTTCTTCCATACTACTCTTCTCTTCCTCTATACTACTCTTTCTGTTGCGCAAGCCCTGGTCCTGTATTTATAGCCTCAGAGAGAAGTCTCCAGAACCCGAGACAGCTGGCAGAATCTGGGGCTCAACGACCCCAGATCTGCGGCAGATCCGCGGCAAATGCAGTGGAATCGCAGCAGTTTCAAGGCCGTTGGGCAACAGAATTCTGTTGCTCGTTTGTTACGAGTTTGTTAGCCACGTGGACCTTCTGGAAGTGTGAGTTGGCGCGTAGAATTCTCTAGATCCTGGGCTCAAACTTGGGCTCTCTTTTGGGCTTTGAATTAATCTCTTTTAATTATTGCTAATTAAAGAGATTTTGGGCTTTTTCTTATTTCAGATGTGGACCTGCAAAAATAGTGAGAAGAAGATTAAAAATCATATTTTTATTGACAATATGCATGGTATAGATGTGGTAAAATATGCAAAATTGAATATCAATCACACCCCCACACTTATTCTTTTGCTCGTCCCGAGCAAAACAAAGAAAAGAAAAACTATACTACCAATTTTATTACACCACTTTCGTAGGTGACACGATTGCACTGAGCACATGCAACAAGCCGTTAAACCTCTAGGTTACCCTAAAGGAGGAGTGTTGTCTCCTGAGGGTTTCAGCGGATTACACCCACAAAATCCATAAAGAAAGAAGACAAATGTTAGTGTTTTGAAAACTCATTTTGAAAGAGAGACATGTTTTCAAACTATTTTTGCAAAAATATAAGTGATCTTAGGTCATAAGTCCACCTATAATTATTCTCCCTTAAACTTAGTCTCCATGCAGGATCTTGTCTTCAATTAAGGTAAGAATTCAAAATTGGATTGAATACTTTATCTTTCATAAAACCTAAATAATATGCACATTGTGATAGTGAAGATTTCTGGGATTTCAACTCTAACCATAAAGCCATTTATTATTTATTTATTTATATATATATATATATATATATATATATATATATATATATATATATATATATATATATATATATATATATTTTCTTCCCTTAGTTTAGGCTTTCTAGTTCACCCATGTAACGAGCCTATAACCGATGACTTCCAAACCAGTAGGTCTTAGGGCACCAGATGAGAAAACATCCCTCGGGTTTAAGGACTTGAGTGAAAAAAGCCACAAAACTAAGGGGGATTATTCTTTAATCACCGTTAGGCGTGAATAACCATGCTTCTTGAGGCACTATTATCCAGCTTAATAAGTGATGTTTTATTTATATATTTTTCTTTTTTCCTTTTTTTATATTTTTATGGCCTTTTTGGTCTTTGTTTCCATCCCAAAAATGTGTAAGTGTGAAGTGCATACTATCTAAGGCAAAAAATTCAAGATAAAAATATCTCCCCAATTTTTCTTACTTAGCCTATAATTTTAAATAAGATCTATTATTTCAACTAGGTTTAAGATGTCATAATTAAGGCTTTCTTAATTTCTAAGATCATCTTAATTTTCTTAAAATAGATCAAAACTTTGTCTCTTATTTCAAAAAGTTTTTAAGAAAGAGAAAATTCCTATACAAAAGGGAAGATTTCTAAAAGAAGTGTAAAGAAAGAAAATCTAAAAACTCTATGTTAGTAAACCCTCCCCCACACTTATCTCATGCATTGTCCTCAATGCATCGTGATATATGTATGCATGAAACAAATAGAGAGGGAAGGAAAAATTACCTCGAGGTGGTGGTCCGGTGGCGGTCTGATTGGTCCACGAAATGTGACCCAATCAGTCTTGCGTGGAGTCCGAAGGAACCTACCAGAAATATCGTGAATATAACCCATTAAAAAGATAAATCCATGAAGGATTTTTATTAAGTATTAACCCCATCTAATTTCCATTTTCCATAACTAATTTCGGAGTCAAATTTGTCAACCACCTCGTTCCAGAATGGTGTATGAAATGATAGACGGTTGACTTGGACTCAGGAAGGACAGGAACTAATACCGACTCAGGAAGGTGACTTAAGTCAAGTAAAGGTTCAGGAGTCGAAATGAGTTCAGGAATTGGGTCCAAGTCAAGAAGTTGAAACTCCAGTCCACATGTATTGTCCAACAATGGAATGTGACCTAATATGGGTGTTATCTCTTTACTTCCAATATTAAGGAATTCTAACTCATCGCCATACAATTCTTCAAAACTAAGGTCAACATCTTCCGTCAGAATTATACAATCAGTTTCAGAAGTAAAGAGATTGTGAGAATCTAGGTCACATTTCTCATGTAGTTCAATACCAAAGAATGGAGAACTTGCCAATTTGTCAATAGTATCTTCAGAAGTGTATAATTGGTCAAGTTCAATATGATCCTCAAAGATGGGTGATTCAATTTCTCTATGAATTGGTACAGGGTCCAATGTTGACTCTGAGAAAAGATTGAAGTCAGGTGAAGATACAGGAGTCATAATCAAATCAGAAAAAGAATTGAATCACTAAGTTGGGTTCTAAGTTGGGTTCAGATCATTCATTTTCAAGTTCTATTTCAGGAAAAGGAAAACTAGCCAAACTATCAATATCATTTGGAGTTTGGGTAAGTTCAGATGAGCGTGCTGAAATAGAATCTTGATTTCTAAAACTACATGACTCATCTGCTCTAACAGAATGGCTAGTGACACCAGATCTGGTCAAACGGTGAGAACGTAGAGATTCGACCATCATATCTATGTCACGATTTCTAGCATTTTGAGCATGAGTCATGGCTTCAAGCATCTTTCCATAATTGATGAATTCATTATTTTGATGAAAAGATGAAGTGTTATCTTGGAAGTGATGGTGAAATTATGAGTCCATCAGATTTTGGGATTTGTGTTTGGACTCACGCATACTCATTTCCAAAATTGATGGTGCTTTATTTTGGATTGGTGGATTGAGTATGTATCTTGAAAATATTGTGGACTGGGTGGAGAAGAAGGACAAGGTGGTTAGAAATTATGCTCGGGTAGGTGAATCCCCACTGACTCGGTGAAGAGTTGAAATTATTATGGAAATTATAGTTATTAGATGGGGGGTATGGGTCATATTGATTCGGATAAGACCAATCCGGCACACTAGGTTGGTCAAAGTTATGGTATGCTGGGTTGGTAATATCCGAAAATGAAGTCGGTGTGTAATATGGATTATTATTAAAGTGGGAAAAATTGTTATTATAAGCCATATCACACAATGAAATACAAACAAAAAAAGAAACAAACAAATAAACAAAAAAGAAAAAAATTCTAATCTAAGTTAGGGTAGACCTATGACCTAGACGACTCCTAACTGATTAGACCGTCCGCCGGAGAGTTTAGTGTAGACTTTGACCACAAGCTAATCAGCCAGGTCAGGGCAAGGTTGTTGGGAGGTTTTCCGTCAGAGACGTTCCTTAATTAAAATAACCACCAACCTTCGGGTTTTCGGCCCTCAATCCCTTTCCTAGACACTGATTTTACAAGAGTCAATTTCCAACACTTTTCCCCCTTAGGATAATCTCCTAAATGAGTCCGAGATGTCCCTAGGGCCAACGTCTACTTTTTTATTAAATTAGGCTTGGGTTAGTGAGTGCTGGGATAGTGGTTTTTGGGCTAAGGAAAGGGTAATGAAATCCCCCACCTTATCTTTTTTATGGGTAATGCCCTAAATTCGATTTGTACAAGTGTACGATATCAACAAACAAGGTTCACTCAAAGCGTAATTAAATCAAACAAAGAGTGAGTCCTAGTCAATATGCAATGCGTACGTACCTTGCCTCCAGCACTCTTCAACAGTAAAAGTAAAGGAATTGAAAAGACACGTGCCTAGAATGCAAATGTCTAAACAATTTTTAATGTTTCAACCAATGTTTTACTGTTTATTATAATTAGCAGGAGTATGGTGAAGCATACAAGAAAAGAATTATTGCAGAAGCTGTATTTTGTAAAGCTGAAGACCCTGCAGAAAACTTGTCAGTAGTGAACTCAGAATTGCCGCAAATCTGCGGCTGGGGCCGAGATTCTGCGGCAAAACTGAGGGATCCTGGTCTCTGCTTTCAAGAGCAGAGGTCCACGTCCACTTATATGTTACTGCAATGCTATTTTTCTGTTTCTTCACCTGTAACCTGCAACAGAGAAGAAAATGCGTTTAGTTCTTCACTTTAAACCAAAACCGTTGCTCTCCCCGGCAACGGCGCCAATTTGTTTAAGCGGGAAAGGTGTTGTATTATGGAGTATATTTGCACACAAAATATATTCAATAAAAAGAGATAAGGTTTAGAAACAACCTCAAGTGCTTTGATCACTCCACAAATGTATTCAAAATGATTAATATACCCTTTCCAATCTCCGTTATAGCATGGGCTATACCGAGTCGATTCTCAGGGAGAGCTTGCGATGGAAGCGTTACGGTTGGTAGTGAAGATAGAAAACGAAGAATCTTCTTTGTCTTTAAAAGAATGAATAAAACATGGAAAAGAAATGAAAGAATGGGTGACTTTGTTCATGATGGAAAATGAAAAGAAATCAAAGAAGAGATTTGCTTTTGGAATTAAAACTAAAAGAAAGAAAACTTTGAAGAAGAATTTGAAGGTGGAGAAAACCATGACTAGCTAACCTTACTACCTTACCAAAACTTACTAAACTCCGTGATAATGAATGCGTGCCTCATGTTGATTCATCGGCATAGATTTGTCTTGCGTGTTGGTCTAATTACTTTCCCACTTGAATGACGGGTGATCACTCTTGGACTTGTCTTGTAGACTCATAGATGTCATTGGCCTACAAGATAGACTTTCAATAATGGAATCAAAAGAGCGACACTCAAGGGATGCTAAGGAAGAAGATACAACATTCATTAATTTAAGTAAAGAAGTTGTACAACAAATAGCATATGTTTGGTGATCCATCTCCATGTTCCATCAAGGCACTTGTTCTAAAGACAAGGCTCTAAATGAGGCACACATGAATCATATGGAGAATTACAACAAGATATAGCCAAGCAATGAAAGTAACCCATCGGAGAAGAGAAGACCATACAACTTGCAAGATTAAAGATAGCAATCACCCATGAGTTAGTAGTTAGCAAGGTTAGTGGTTAGCTAGACATGAGAAGAATTAGCTACTAGCCATTACAATAAAAAAAGCAAAGTATGAATAAAAGTGCAAGTAAAGTAAAGCTAGAATGAAAGAAAGCAAGTAATACTAGAAAATGCTCAAGTAGAGAGAAGAGAATGGATGAATCTTTACTTCACAAGTTGTCACTCCTTGGTGTACACAAGCTCTCTCTCTCACAATCTCTCTTTTGCAGAATTTCTAGGGAGGAAGAAGATCTAGAGCACTACAAAAATCCTAGAGAAAAATCCTAAAAAAATACAAGCATCTAATCTCTAATCTCTCCTCTCTTCTTCCATACTACTCTTCTCTTCCTCTATACTACTCTTTCTGTTGCGCAAGCCCTAGTCCTGTATTTATAGCCTCAGAGAGAAGTCTCCAGAACCCGAGACAGCTGGCAGAATCTGGGGCTTAACGGCCCCAGATCTGCGGCAGATCCGCGGCAAATGCGGTGGAATCGCCGCAGTTTCAAGGCCGTTGGGCAACAGAATTCTGTTGCTCGTTTGTTACGAGTTTGTTAGCCACGTGGACCTTCTGGAAGTGTGAGTTGGCGCGTAGAATTCTCTAGATCCTGGGCTCAAACTTGGGCTCTCTTTTGGGCTTTGAATTAATCTATTTTAATTATTGCTAATTAAAGAGATTTGGGTTTTTTCTTATTTCAGATGTGGACCTGCAAAAATAGTGAGAAGAAGATTAAAAATCATATTTTTATTGACAATATGCATGGTATAGATGTGGTAAAATATGCAAAATTGAATATCAATCACAGACGCGGGTCTTTGGGCTCTTGGAGCCGGAAGAGAGAAACTCTTCATACTTTGCATGGTCGAACTCGACGACGAGCGATTCGACGATCTTCCCCTTATGGAGGACGTCACCTTGCGCCACGATTTGTTCGTCAGTGACAAATGTAGTCCCCAGCGGAGTCGCCATCTCTTGTATGCGTCGAAAAAGAGGGGATCAAATTGTAAAATTCTTTTGATTGGATAGAAATTACAACAGATCGGTCTTCCGATTACAAGGGAGGGAGGATTGAGTCTTGAATCCTCCCTTTGTTTAAGGCTGGGTTCTTCGTGTGGCGATGGAGAGTGAATCTTGTTCTCCGTTGATCGGGTGAACGTCGAGATCTTCCAGGGCTTTTCTCTTCGGGTGTTGACAGAGTAACACAGCTCTGTCTACCAAAACTCTCAAAGAGAAGGTAGGCAAAGAGCACTTGAACACAGCAAGTTCTTTGAAGGGTTTTCTCTCTTTTCTCTTAGAGTTCTTTTCTCCCAAAAATCCTCCGACTGAAAAATCCCACCCCTCTTCATAGCGACAGGGCTATTTATAGGGATTTTTAGGGGCGTACGTGCCTCCTGAAAACACTCCATAATGGGGGCTAACCTTCCCCGTTATGTGGGCCGTGATTGGCCCTAAAACCGGGACGGTTACAACTGAGACGCGGGTGTCAACCTACGCGCCTTGGAGCTGTTGAGACGCGGGTTTCGGCCCTCGCGCCTTGATGCTGAGACGCGGGTTTGGACCCTCGCCTTGGTGCTGAGACACGGGTTTGGACCCTCGCGCCTTGGAGCGGCTGAGACGCGGGTTTGGACCATCGCGCCTTGGTGCTGAGACGCGGGTTTGGACCCTCGCGCCTTGGAGCGGCTGAGACGCGGGTAAGATTAACCTTGCGTCTTGGAATTCTGCTTTTAGACAGCCTACAATGAGGAGTTTAACGAAAATATTAAATTTAAAGAATGATTTGAGAAAACTTATTCGGTAAACAAAAGATATTATTATAAGGAAGATATTATAAAAATCTTAATAAAACAAATAAATTAAAATTCTTCTTAAAATGATTTTTTGAAAGATATGTCAATAAAGAACTTAATAAAATCAATGTTTTGAAAGAATATTATAAAATATGGTCTACTCAAGATGATAAAATAGATCTATATATCCACTAGAAGAAACTCTTAAATTATATAGTATAACTACTTCAGATGTTACTAAAGGTGTGGCTTTGATTAAAATAATTGACTATAAAGAAGAAACAATCAAGGAATTGCAAAAAATTAAAAAACAAAATACCTATACAAATGTATGTATTCAAGTGTTAGGACAACAATTAATTAGAATAGAATATTCTCTAGAAATATTAATAAATAAACTAAATCAAATTATTTAAATTGAAACTCCTCTAATAAATAAGAAAGAAGTTAAGACTGATTATGTTCCAATAAAATCACCTTTAGAAATAAGTGAATATAAATTATATCCACCAACAGTAGGAAAAAAAGATCTAACTTCTTTCAGAATCTTTTAATATTGATGAGGATTTAATAAATCTCACTCAAATAGATCCTATTCAAGAATCATTCAGAACAATATTAAATCAAATGAAGTTAATAAAATTAATTTTGATCCAAGAAGATTGGGTAGATACTATACTAAAAGATCTATTCCAATGGATTAGTATATGAAGAAAATAATTCTTTAATTCAAATATCCTATCATGATAAAATTATTTATGAATGGAATATAGATGGTTGTACAAATAAGTAAATACATGATCAATTACATAGAATGCTAACGTGTGCTACTATTTGTATACAGAATAATAATTCTGATAAAAATATAAATAATTTTATAACTTGTGGATTTACAAGAATTTAAAAGGCTGGTGGGATCATTGTATAGGACCAGAATAAAAATTAGAATTTTTTATGTAATAAAAGTCGAAAATAATACACAAATTCAAGATATTGTATACACGTTAATTATAATAATATTAGAACACTTTACTGAAGGTGTTACTGATCAAAGAGAAAAAAGTAGAACTCTCTTGCAAAATTTTAAGTGTCCTAAATTAACTCACTTTAGATGGTACAAAGATGCATTTTTTGGTAAAGTTATGTTAATAGATGACGCTAATAATCCACATTGGAAAGTCAAATTTCTTCATGGTCTACAAGATCTATTTGGAGAAAGGGTTAGGAAACCTTTAAAGATAAAAATAATGGTATTATTCTATATCAAATGCGCATATATGGTAGTTTAATAAATGCATGTATACAAGAAGGTTTAACTTATGTAATAAATTAAAGCTAAAACACTAATTACAAACTCAAAGAATAACTGAGCGAAAACTATTAGTAGAATTCTATCATCAATTTGTTATAGATAGATGGTCCAAAGACACTATCTAAAAATAAAATACATTCCATAATAAAGGATAGAAAAAATATTTTCATAAAAGAAAAGAAAAATCAGAATCTTTTACTAATAAAAAGAAGTCTAAAAAATATAAAAGATTTATAAATCTAAGAAAAACATAAAATGTTATAATATGGCAAATTAAGTCATTATTCTAGTAAATATTATACAAAGAAAAAAATATAAGAAATCAAAGATGAAGGTCTTTGAAGAACTCTATAAAAAAATATGATAAAATCGGATCATGAGTCAGGGACCTTATCTGAAGATGAATCATCCTCAGAAGAAGAATTTCATGACTGCAATGGACAATGTCATACACTTATATATCAAGTTAATTATTATAAATTTATAATAGAAATGAATAGATTATCTATTAATACTCTTACACATAATGAGAGAAAAGATCTTTTGAAATATCTCTGATATAGACAAAAAAAAAAAAGACACAATGTTAAATTTAATAATTAAAGATAAAAAAGAAGAAAAATCACCAAAAACTAAATAATGTGTACATGTTATCAGAAGTAATAAAAAGATATAAAAAAAATCTAAACATGTAACAATTCAATATCACATTAAGAAATTAATACTTTAAAAATAGAAATAAAGCCTTAAACAAGGATAAAATAACAAACTCCAGACTCTCTAAATTAGAGAAAAAAAAGAAAAAACAATTGAATCTATAAAGAATCAGATAAAGAATCAGAGTATTAATCACCTAATCAAATTGTTGAGATATACACAACAATATAAAATATTTATCACAAAATTCTTATTTAATTGAAGGAGAAAAGAACACTCACCTGAACTCGATCCCAAGTCTAAAGCACTAAAATCATACGGCTCTGATAAATCTACATAAATTATTTCAATAGAATTGTTAGATTTTTAAAAGGATATTTTACTAAAGAGTTTTAAGAAGTTTTAATCTTAATTAATAAGTTTGGGGTTTAGGAATATGATCTTCTGGCTCTAACGGGTCTGAATTTATCATTAAGAAAAATGACTTTAAAGTGAGTGGTTTGAGTTAATATTTATTCGGTATTAGTCTAAAAGTTTTTATCATTGAAAGTAAAAGTGTTGTAAACTATTATTTATATTTTTTTCTCTATTTTTTTGATATCTTTAATAAATTATTTTAATATGCAAATTCACCTTTCTTCTTTCTTCTTTTCTTTTTTTTCTTTTCTTTCCCTTAGACCGCCCAGTGCAGCCCAGGCCTAGGTCCAGGCCCAGGCCTGGTCTGAGAATTTCTTTTTTTCTTTTTTTTTTTAAACAAGGCCCAAAGAACCAGGCCAGGCCTGGCCCGGGTCAGCAAAGGCCAGGCCGGCCTGGCCCAGTAGGGCCAGGCCTATTCGGTCTGGCCTGAAGAATTGTTTTTTTCAAAGGAGTGTGCACAATGGGCCGGCCCAGCCCACTGTGCACCCAAGGACCAGCACAGGCGCACACTGCTCTCGGCCATTAGCCCAAAAAAAATTCTTTTTTTTGAAAATTCTTTGTTAAAATTTCGAAAAAAATATGTGTAAATTAAAATTATGAATTAGTACATTTTTACATGTATTTTTTTAGTTGGATTGTGGTTGGGTTTTGATGGATAAAAATAATGAATAATTATGGTATAGACATGATTTTTTAATAAACTATTTATACTAAGTAAATTTGAGAGAAAATAAATTACTAACTTGGATTTGATCTCAAGAAAGAAGGAGGTGGGGAGAGTTGGGTCATGATTTTTCTTTGGAGGTAAAAAGAGAAATAGTTAGGTTTTTTATAGGCATTATGGATTTTAGAAATCATTATTTCAGTTAGGTTCAAACTTCTTGATTGAGTAGTTTAGGATAAAATTGATTAAGGTCATGATTTAAAAAAAATAATATTTAGATTTAAGTAAGTTAGGTTTAGATATAATTATTGTTAGGGTTTAGATTAGGATTAGTTAAGATTTATGAAAAGAATTTGATAAGATAGGATTTAGATTAGGATTAAGATTGGGTTTTGAGTTAATGGGTAAGGATCTCAATAGTAATGGGTTATGGGTTAGGAAAAAGAAAAGATATGAATAATAATAACAAGAATAATAATAAATAGTAATAATCAAAAAGAGATATAGTAGTAGTAGTAATAATAATAATAAATTATCAACATTAATAATATTATCTAATAATACTTGGTAAAAAAAATACTACCATTAATAATAACTAAAACAATACAATAAGAATAAGAATAATAACAATATTAATATTAACAATAATAGCAACTATAATAATAATAATAGTAACATAGTAATGAGAAAAATACTATCTAGTAATTAAAATTGATAATTCTTAATAATGTTAAATATAAATATAAGGCCAAAATACCATTTACTATAAAATACCATTTACTATCTTAAAATAATTTATACTATAAATCAAGTTAATAAATAATAATAAAATAACCAATAAATAAAATAAATACTTTAGAAAAATACAGTATTTTAGACCAGGGATATTACAAGATATCTCAAGGAGATCAATTTTTACAAATAATGGATTAATAATAACACAAAAACAGTATAATAAAATAAATTTATTAATTAATAATGAATTTCTATACAAGATCTTATTGTAGATCACCTAGAGAATGGTGAATAGATGATGTGCTAATCAAATGCCAAGCAATATGAAATTAAAAACTATTATGCAAACTAAAACTATCACATAACGCATAATCAAAGAGTGAAGCCGAATTCTCGGTGATGGGCTCTGAACTTCTCCTCAAGATTCTTCTAAATTAAGAGTTGAGGTGCAACTATAATCTTGGTTAAATGCTAATATGAGCACATATATCAAGCATGTAAAGATAGACAAGAGTTAAGAGCATGCAAGATATCAAACAATCTCAAGCATGTACATCTATGAAGCATAAGCAATATCAAGCATGCAATGGATGAGAACAAATATAGTAAGCATGCAAGATATAAACACGAGTGAATTGAGAGAGATAAGCAATCGCAAATACGGGGGAATTATTTCGAGGTTCGAGCCACTTGCTCCACGTCCCGCCTGACCGCAATGAAGGATTTCCACTAAAAATGATCCCGCAAGATCACCGGTACCACAACGCCTGCAATGAGCTCCCTCAAGAACTCTTGGACCCGCAAGGGGAACACACGTGAACTTGCAAGCTCGCCGAGATCGCAACCTCTACAATTTCTCCAAATACAAGGTAGAACACTTGGTGATCATTTCTCTTGAGCACCAACAAATACTCTCATAATAAGAATCCTAGAGGATGGATATAGCAATAAATAGTTCAAACTTGTGTGAGAAAAGCTAGATAGATGAGGAAATGAAAAAACTCAAGAAAATGCTTTTGAAAACATAAGAGAAACACTCTTGATACTCTCTCTATTTGATATGAAAGTTAAGCTCAAAAACTTGTAGAGAAAACTCTATTGAAGATAGGAAAATTGGCTCTCAATAACTTGTAAAATCTTTTTAAAAAACTGGCCAAAGGGCCCATTTATATAGGTTGTCAGAAACAAGCCAAGCCCGAGAGTGGGCTTGAGCAAGTCGATCGACCGCACTTAGGCTCGTGCATGTCTGCACGATGGTCAACCGAGCCAGTCTTTGATCGACCGCAAGCAACCCCAGAACACATTTTTTAAGGTTTTAAAAAATCTTTTTAAATTGATTCATGCCCGAATCCTTCCCACTCAAATACCAATATCCGACATTCAAATACAAGATCCACTCTGTTGAAGTTGATCTATATTATTTAAAGTAACTAAAAATAAAAAATCAGTTATTTGAGTATTTTTTGCCTATCCATCAAGCGGGGGCAAAATAAATGGCCAAAAGTAATGCGTTCATTAGATTTATGTGTTTATCCATACAAATTCTCGATCCGGCCATTTGGCCCCTACAAACTATTTTTTTTTTTAAGTTTCAAATATTCTATACTATTAAAATAACCAACTCACTATTTAAGCAATTCGTTTTCTCCCTACTTGATATATGGGCAAAAAGTATTTTAAATACTTAATTTTTTTAGTTTATACACACACCACACATATACATATATATACACACACATATATACATACATACATACATATATACACACATATATACATATATATACACATATGTGTGTGTGTGTGTATATATAGAGAGAGATAGACTTGTGTCATTCCGGAAGTATCTGAGACCGAATCATTTCCACTCAAATAAAACCCTATGATATTCAAATACAAGATCTACTCCGTTAAAGTTGATCTATATTATTTCAAATAACTAAAATGAAAAATCATGTGCTTTGATTATTTTTTGCTAATCCATCAAGTAGGTACAAAATGGACGGCCAAAATAGTGAGTTGGTTAGTTTAGCGATGTGACACGGCACACCGATGTTTGGTGAGAAAAATTGAAGGCGTGTAAATTCTTTATTTGATTGTAAAGAAGTTACAAACGGATCAATAATCCGATTATAAGAGAGGGAAGATATTCAAGCTCAAATCTTTCCTTTGTTTAGTGTTGGGCTCTTGATGTAGCGATGGAAAAAATCTTTTTTCCGTTGACCGGGGTGAACATCACGATCTTTTGGGAATCTCTCTTGGACGGTGTACGAAGTACACAACTTCTGTCTAAAAAATCTCAAAGAGGCTTTAGGTAAGACAAACTTAACTCAGCAAGTTGTTGTTAGAAGAGTTTTACTCTTTTGTATTTCTCAGCTGAAGATTCTGATCTTTCTAAGGCATGCAACTAAAATTCTTCTGACCAAACTTTCGACCCCTTTGTCATAGCAAACTGAGCTATTTATACGGGTTTCAGGGGTAAAATTGTCCCCTAAAAATACTCCATAATGGGGATTAACTCCCTCATTACGTGGGCAGTAATTGACACAGTAATGAGGGTAGTTATAATCGAGACGCAGGCTTTGAGCCTCGCTGATTGAGTTAGAACCTGCACATAAAAATGCAAAATTTCAGAACTTTAAGAATGGAATGTGCAAGTACTCAATACTACCGCAATAGCAAGTGACTATGCGGGTCGTGATCCATAAGGAGGGACTAGCGATGGAAGTTTTTTAGTAAGTTCTCTTTTAGGCTGCAACGTATGGTTAAAGTTCTTCTTTAGTTCTTTAAAGAAAAATGAAAAAGAGTTATAGTTAAGCTAGGAAAAAGTGATAGATAGAGAAGGTAGAGAAAATGGAAGTGGATATGTACAAAGAAATGAAAAAGAGTGAAAGAAATTTAGAAAATTGTGGTATTGATAATTTACACTAAAATTAAAAGAAAAGAAAACATAAAAGAAAAAAAAGTTACTTACCTCTTCAGCGCCTGCTTACCTTTGACCCGTATCGACGATGTACCTTTGCTTGAAGGCAAGCGAAGTATGACAAATAGATCTTGGCCATTCCTGTATTACACTATGAATTGAAGGGGCAAGCTATACTATCATAGAAATGGATATCCATCACCATAAACCATTAACGACACTTGCAAGGGCAAGGCAACTTCGAGGCAATCAGTTTCATTTGGATCCACAAACACAAAAGAGAAAGTATACGAAAACAAGAGTAAAAAAGAAAAAGAAACTTCGATTCGATGAAAATAACAATGGAAGAAAAGTTCACTTACACCGGTGTCACCTCAGTACAACCTTACTCTCATTCCTCCATAAAGTATCCTCTCCTCTCAGTTACATAAAGAAAATAAAAATTACATGAAAGAAAATAAAAAACTTAAGTTACAAACTACAAATTAGCCTAAATTTTACTGTCTGCTTGGTCGTTCCCTGTACGCTCTGAAAATCCAGTATTTATAGGCAAAACCCAACGTAGGAGAGCGTAGAAAGATAGGACGAGCAAACGCTCCACTAACTCACTAACAAAGCGCGAAAATGCGAATTTTGCTGCATTTCCACAGCCAGGGTATGGCCAGGTGGCCACACTGGCCACACCCTGTTGGTGGTACTCTCTGACTTCGAAGATTTGTTTTATCTTTAGCTAGATTTGCAGTTTAAGTCTGGGATTTTGACGAAATGGCCTTTGATCTTTGGCTTCAATCGATTGATTTGTAGGAATTTATTCTAACTGGTTTTCAACCGATCTGAACCGACCTGATCTGCCCTGATTTACTGACTTCAAATTAATTCTGATTTAAATCAGAATTTGATGGGCTTTTAGGCTCATTTCTCTTCCCTCTCCTTTAGGAATGGGCCTGCAAATAAAATAAACAACAATAAAAAAAGCAAAGTTTATTTTAGAATAAGTATGAGAATATGATAATGAATGTGTTATATTAGCGACCGATCACACCCCCACATACCTATCTTTTGCTCATCCTCGAGCAAAACAACTAAACAAAAAAAATTATTAGACCAATTTCGCAGGTCATGCAATTGCACTGAGCCTGTGCAACAAGCCGTTAAACCTATAGGTTTTTCCTAGAGGACGAGTTTTGTCTCGTGAGAGTTTTCAATGGATTACACCCACAAAATCTGTAAAGAAAAAGAAACAAAGAGTTAGTATTTTCGAAAAGCATTTTGAAGGAGAAAAATATTTGAAATATTATTGTAAGATTAAGTAATCTATAAGTTTATAGAAAAATTGAATTTTTCATTCCTAAACTTAGTTTCTATTCAAAAATTTATAATCAATCAAAGTAAGGAGTCAAATTGTGCTTCTCATATAGTCTATTACTTTACCCTAAGTCATATGCACCTTCGTGACCGTGAAGTTTTGACCAAGCGTTTTTTAACTCTAACTCTTTGCCTTATATATATATATATATATATATATATATATATATATATATATAATATATATATATATATATATATATATATATATATATTATATTATTTTTGGTGGTATTATTACTTAGTTCTATTAGGCTTTCTAATCTGCCCATGTAACGTGCATTTAGTCGATGACTCTCAAACCAAACGGTCTTAGGGCACCCGGTGAGAAAAAACCCCAAGGACTTAAGGACTTGAGCAAATAAGGCCACAAAATTAAGAATTTTATTATATGAACCGCTTTTAGGCGTGAATACTTATGCTTTATGAGGCACAAATACCCAGCTTAATCAGAGGATTTTATAAATATATATATCTTTTTTAGTTTTTTCAAACTTATCTAAGCATCTTTTGCATAAATACCAAGGCTTGTTTAGGCCAAAGCACCTTGCTAATCAATAATTAGATTGTTTATTTTCATAGATATACATATATATATTAATAAAGCATAAGAATCTTTGTTTTTGAACCCTAAGTGTTTAAGTGTATAAAGTGCGCATATTTCATCAAGGCAAAGATCAAGACTAAATTACTTTGACAAATTATCTTACTAACCGTAAAAATCAGATCTTATCAGAGGTGTGATATTAATTTGACAAGAATGTGAGCTAGAGGTGTGATATACTTGGCTCAACGGGAATTTCAGCATCATTTGGGAAAACTGAAAACATCACTGTCATATGTGAAGTGTTAAACTTGACAGTGAAGGTAATGCTACAGGTGTAATTTTGAACTTGACATTAGTCATCTCGATTTTGATAGGTAAGTTCAAGGGAAAGTCATTGTCATAGGTGTACTGTTAAACTTAATAATGAACTGGATGCTAGAGGTGTGATGTTAAACTTAGCATCGCTCATCTCAGCTTCGATATGGAAGCCTGAAGAAAAGTGTCTGTCAGAAGTTTAATATTGAACTTGACAGTAACTTAATCGCTGTTAGAGGTGTGGTGTTAAAATTAACAGTAATTTGTCAGAGGTGTAATATTAACATGACAGGAGTTGATTTGCGATATGAGCAGTTTGAGGACTTGTCATTCTATTGATGAGAATTGACAGGTGAAGTTTGTAATGTCAGATGTGTAGTGTTAACTTGACAAGTTTGAAAAACTTGTGACTCCATGTAGGGGAGCGACAAGTGAAAGTTTATACTCGCAGGAGTATTGAAACTTTTCACTGTTAGAGGTGTGGTATTAAACTTAACAATGATTGAGTCTGTGGACCTACCACTCTATGGAAGAGAATTGGCATGGACTTTGGTGGAAAATCAAAATGAATTGTCAGAGGTGTAATATTAACGTGACAATTATTAATTTCATGTGGACATAGGAGGTTCGCCGTTAGAGGTGTAATTGTAACATAACAATTGTAACATAACAACTGAAAAAAAAAAAATTGAGTTTCATTATCAAAGGTTTAATATTAACTTGACTAAATCCACTAGGGATTCGGAAATCTGGTTTGTCAGATGTTTACTGTTAACGTGACAAGTCCCAGCTCATTTTTTGAAGAATGAAACCCAGGTATTTTTGTGGCCCTACCATTCTGTGGGTGAGAATTGGTAGGAGATTTTGGAGGAGAGAATGGGACCAAGTCCCTTAGGATTTTTAGCGAACCCTCACTATCAACGGATTTGATGTGCCTTTACCAACTACCGTTTGAGTTGGGCTAGCCATGCTATTCTCCTCAGCATGATGAATTGTCGAAGGCTTATGTTGGACTTAAAATCCAACATTTTCCTTTATCCTTAGTCATTGGAGGCATTGGATGTCCATAGGTATACTAGTGAAGAGTAACAAAGTTAGAACCAAGTCTTGCATTTTGTTTCTTCTTCAATGTTTACATCATGCACATGATGTAACCAGCGCTCGATCGACTCGACGTTGATCGACCGTGATTTGATCCGTGGAGGAAGAAAGAGGCTCTTCTTTGGTGTTCCCCCAAATATCTTGGATCTGGAGTTTCGATCAGAGGTGCAGTATTAACGTGATCAAGAGGAGAATGCTATCAAGGATAGCATTTCTTCAAGAATTTGCCGTTGATTGGCATCACGAGCATAACATCTTTCATATCTTTAGCACATTGATCGCTATCATCTTAAACCATATTTTGTGAGACTATGCTATATCATCTTATTTATATGAACCTTAACATATTTGGAAAGTTGTCAACATCTAAAGTTTTTTTTGATATATCAAAAGCCTAAAACAACCCATACATTGTTGAAATCCAAACATGTCTTATGCTCGACTCCAGTGAAACATGGAGACTGAGTTCTTATTTGTATTTATCATACTATAAAGACAAACTCGATATTAAGGTTCTATTGGAGATAGATAAAATATCATGTTTCAAATGATGGCCAATTCTGTGATATCAGCAATATCACATTAATGTTTTGAAGTATTCGATACGATATTAATTCTATACTATCGATCGATATTATGGTCAATATTGTCGATATTTCGGTCGATATTGATGCTAAAAACTATTGGCCGATACCAATAAGATTTAAACCACGTAAAAAAAACATACCACTGACTCATGGGATTGAGCTATATGTAATGTTGAGCATGCGTTGAGTCAAATTGAAACTACTGTGCCCTAATAACTTTAAGAGGCATTTATAGGCAGCTAATGCCTCGCATCTATGTTTTTATACATAGAGGCATGCATGCATGCACATCTGCAAATGCATGCACATTACACACATACAAATGAATGCATGATTGTACGCAAGGACAAATTTCGGGTGGTGAAGATTAGGCAAATGACCCACCTAAAATCCCTAAATCCTTGATACATGCCTAAGATTTTGGCCCACGTGTCATATAGAAAAACTCTCAATTTTTGACACAGGAGTCTCCCCCCCAAGTACTTTAGTATATGTCTAAAATTTTACTCCCTGATTATATAAAAAAACTCTTTATTTAACTCAAGAAGTTCTCTATTCATAACTCCACAATTACAATTATTTTATCCATAATCAATGAATCAATAGACTTGGAAAGTCTAAAGGTTTTAGGAATCTATAGATTTCTTGAAATATAAAGCGAAACTTAGCATTAGAACAAAATTAAAAGAGAGAAAAAAAAGAATAAATAAAGAAGAAAAAAATAGTGCTGTTAATGTATGCATATATTTTCATTTTATTCTGTTTACTTGTATTAGAAACTGAAAATCTAGAAAATTTCAACTATTTCTCGTTTTGAAACAACATTTATTTGCAAGTGCAATTGAAATTTTTGATAGTTCTCTTATCAAGATAATAAATAATAAGCTATTAAATATTTTAAGTTTTGATTTTTAATTTGATTATGTTTTTTTTCATTGTTTAAAACTATATCAGTGCATTTATATGCTATATAAAGTTTGAATAACTATTTTTCTAATATGAAAAATATTTTACTTTGGCAAAGTTTTTGAGTTTTGAGTAAAAAAAACTTCTATTTTTCTGATATCTCTTATTAGTCTACAATACTATATCTACAGTACATTTTTTCTCCCTCCTTCTCCTCATCCATGTTGAATATCCAAATACCATATTTTAAAGGTATGATTAAGGGTGACAAATCTCTTGCTGAATACCTCAAGAGGTTAAGAGTGTTGCAGACTCGCTTGTCGCTGCCGACTCTCCAGTTTCAGACAGTGAACTCGTCTTTTTATATACTCAAGGGCCTTTCCTCTGAATATGATCCATTCTCTATCTCGATTCGAGTTCAATCTGAGGATATCAGCATTGAGGATCTCCATGCCACTCTACTTCCTCAAGTGAGAAGTGAATCTCCATCTCTCCATCAGACAAAGTGAAGCACGTCAAGCTCCAGAGTAGTTAACTCCTTGTCATGCTTCTGAATACTGTTGTCAACTCCGGCAACAAAGATGGTGTTAAGCCTTCATTCTCCAACTTCAAAGGCAAGATGAGGAACTACAAGTTATTTACCTACATAGAAGAGGTTGTTAGGATTATGACGTGAATACGTCGTGAAGATAAACAAAAAACTCAAAAATCAAAGAAACGGATATGTACAAGAATCTGTGCACAGGAGTAGTCGACTAATATAGGGTATAGTCGACTAATACATTATGTAGTCGACTAGGTTTGGCCAACAGAGGAGGGCTCTTAGAATTTATCAGAGTAGCCGACTAGGATTTGGGACTAGTCGACTAATACTATATATTAGTCGACTAATGCCCTGACCTAGTTGAATAATGTTGGATCTGGTGGTTCTTTTCTGCATCTGTTTTGAGTCCGAGTTAGATTCGGGTTTTCTTTTTTTGAGACGGTAATTGCTCGTATTAATGGAGTTCGTTTAGAACTAGGAGAGTTATATGGTTTATAAACATCCGTAGGGGTAGCCTTCAATGTATTCCATGAGTATCCAATGAATTTGTAATTCCTCAGGGTGATTCATATAATGAGAGATTCATGAGAGAAGCTTAGCCATAAGGGTTCGCTGTACTTGGCGATCATCAAGGGCTTATAATCTTCTCAGCGTGAGGTGTAAGTTTCTTATTATAGTCCTCCAAAGTTTTAATTAAGTTTTCCCCCTTCTCTGGTAATGTACACACGATTTGTTAGATCAGTGAAACTACGTGTATTGTTTGTTAACTTTCTATCTACTTTGGAATATCTTCTTCTTCTTATCTACACGTTGCCTTAGTAAATCATGTAGTTTGTTTCCTCTGCGCCTCCTCAGTCGATCCGGTCATGGAAGCGTTCTCCCTTAAAATCACAACAATTGGTATCAGAGTATACAGATTGTTTCCAACAGGATAAATGTATGGTTAGCATCTTTTATTGTTCAGTTACTTACCTTGTCATTGTGGCATGATTCCCTTCTTCAACCTTTGATGCTCAGTTCTCTCCCAGGGCCCGGCAACCTCCCTAAAATTAATGAGAAAACGCAGATGCTAGCGGTAACAAAAGTGAAAAGAGCAAGAGATCTGGTGACACTTGAAATGCTCCAATGCATTCAGAATTTAATTTGCGAGCATCATTTTCTGTTTAGTTTTAAGCTTTGTGTTTTTTAAGCGTAAATCAAATATCTTTCGTTCTCAATATCGTCTACCCAGTTCTTCTAACAGGATCAGCCCAATATACGAGCGTGCATTCCGAAGCTCTGCATGCTCGCGGCTCAACGTTTACAATCAAGCTCATCTGAACGCGGAGGAAAGCAGTGTAAGAGTTATTCACTAGGAAGCAAACAGGGAGCAGAAGACTCGCAGAGAAAAAGTGAATGCAGCCGCAAGAGAGTGGGAAGCAGGGACAAAACAGAAACAAGTCTCAAGCTTCCATAAATGCTTTCAACAATGTTTGAAGTAGGCAACAGTGGCAACACATTCCCCATATCACCATCACTTTTTATTTTTCTCTTGTTGCGTTTGAGTTTCTTTTTACATATTGTTGTAAAACTTCGAGAAATAACACCAAGACAGAGAATTCTAGAGACAGAGTAGAAATAGGAATTCTTATTGATTTCTGAATTTGTGTGTGTACATTGAAATGAATCAGGAAGGGCCTATTTATAGGAAAACCTTGGGGGCACTATGCAGTCGCTTGCGTCATCGCTACATCAGCCATAGTAAACTTATTAATGGTGCACAGTAAAGGTAGGCAGCACACGTTTTTTCATAACACTCCCCCTTGGCTGCCAACCTTGCATGATGTCTCATTAAAAACCTTGCTAGGAAAACCCAGTGGGACAAAACCATAGCGAAGGGAAAAAGAGTACATCATCTCTGTATACGTGTTTTATGCTGCCTCGTTAAAAAACCTTACCAGGAAAACCCTGTGGGACAAAACCATAGTAAGGGAAAGAGTGCAGCCACGTAAGCTCCCCTCAAGTTGACATGAGTAGTTTCTTCTTCATAAATCTCGCTTATGACGCATCCCAATATCATGAATAAGCTTCTGAAAGTGTAGGGGGAAGTGCTTTGTAAAGAGATCTGCCACATTATCACTTGATCGGATATAAGAATAGTAATTTGCTTATCCTTTTCAAGCTCTTGGCTGAATGAGAAGAACTTCGGGGGTATATGCTTGGTACGGTCGCTTTTGATGAATCCTTCCTTCATTTGAGCGACAGCATGCAGCATTGTCTTCAAACAGTATTGTTGGATCTCTGTTGACTGGTAATCCACAAGTTTCTTGGATGTGTTGAGTTACAGACCTTAGCCATACACATTCTCGGCTTGCTTCATGGAGTGCTATGACTTCAGCATGATTAGAAGAAGTGGCAATAAGTGTCTGCTTTTGTGAACGCCAAGAGATTGCTGCACCTCCACATGTGAATACATATCCTGTTTGAGACTTGGCTTTATGTGGATCTGACAAATAACCTGCA